>PVJX010001112.1:0-181019 GCA_004027295.1 Dolichotis patagonum | reverse complement strand
CCTGAAGGAGAGAGACCCTGGCACATCAGGACCTGCACAGTGTGGTTGACTCGGGGTGCCGGGAGAACAAGGAGCTCCACCCTTCTCTGCGGGCAGCTGAGAGTGTGGCAGACTTCCAGCTGCCTGAAGGAGAGAGACCCTGGCGCATTGGGACCTGCACCATGCAGTTGACTTGGGGTGCCAGGAGAACAGGGAACTCTTCCCATCTCTGGGGAGCAACTGCGATCCTGCCTGCATGTGGGCTGAGAATCAGACGTCTCATGTTGTCCTGTCACCCATCCCATGTCCCCCCTCCCCCCTCCCCCCTGCCTGGCGAGTGGGAGCCAGTGAACTACACATCTTATGAAAAGATTGGCTATGTTATTTAGTATGAGCTCCCCTTATGCAAAGATATGGACAACCATTTGGAGGAGAATGGGGGACAATATGACAGATAGTGAAGATCCTGGGTTGTCTAGCTTTGAAATTTATGCTTTCTTATGGCCCATTCTGTTCTGTTTTGTTGAGTTTAATTGTACATCCTTTTAAAATAAAAAATTAAAAAAATAAAATAAAATAAGATACAGTATCTTAAAATTGTATAGATTTTTTAAAGTATAGATTTATTTAAGATATAGGATATCTTATATATATCTACTATATATATGTAAGTATATACACTATATATATTTAAGGTATATACTATATCTTAAATAAATCTAAGTATAGATAAATCTAAGTATAAATAAATCTAAATATAGATTTATTTAAGATAGAGTATATGGTAAAATTCAGACTCAAGATGAAAATTTTGATAAAGGGCCTTTGTGTGACAAATCATATTACAGAGATCATGGGATGACATTGCGTAAAGGCAATCTTTCTACTCCAAATTGGAATTTGGTAAATGAAAGGGAAACCTGCTTTCTACCATTCTGTGTCCAATAACCTCAGTCCTCACTGACTGAGGGTGACACAGGGTCACTACTTTCACTGTCCACGATTCCCTGAGTTACCACTAATGCTGTCTTCTGCCTTCTTGCTTCATACCACCAGATCCTGTCCCTTAGTCCTCCTTCTCTGCAATCCATCTTCTCAACAATTCTTTCCCACTATCTTAAACACTGTGTGTATGCAGAGGAAATGCAACTTTAATCAGCAAGCTTACCTAGAAAAGCTCACACAAAACATCATTTGGGGTGCAGTATGGTCCAATAGCATCAAGTTTGTGGTGTAATCAAGCTGTTCTCACGTTGGAGGGCTAACAAAATCCTCATAAAAATAAAAGTTAAATGCCGAATTCTTGTCACTCGGAAAAAGTCAGAAGAAACAAACTGTAAAGTGTTTTCCTCCTTTTGTACACTGTTTGCAGATAACAGGAGGTATGACCATCACTACAACTTTTGAATTTTAAAATACAAAAACGTATTATGAATGTAAAGAACATTTGCTTTTCTTTGAGACAGAATAATGAAAATAGAGGTATGTAGATGGAAGAGATTTTAAGGGAACCTTAATTCATTCTTCATCCAAGGACAAGGCAAAATTCAATTTCAAAAGAAACCTGAATGTGTCCTCTGAAACCCTCTTATATCCTTCACACTATGATTTCAAGTAAAAAAGCTAGAGACAAAGTGGCTTCATGAGATAAACAGTTGACCACAATATAGCAGAAAAATAATCTACAACTGTGAACTGTCTCCCTCCGCTCAAGTTTTCACTTAGATTAGCGGACTGTGACCTCCACCCCCAGGGTAATGACTCACAGTGGAGCTGCCCCTGCCTCCTTCCTGTGTGTTGGGTCAGTGGTTTCCTGGTCTAATTGCTGTCCTGCTCCTCACACACACCACAGACTCCCCGGTCTATGCTCTGCATCTTCATGTTTATTTTCCGTAAAACTTTTCTACATTTGATTTTCAAGAATGCTTGTTCCTTTTCTAGGGTCATTTTGTTATAGGCAGCTAAGATAATTAGAATTATTATAGACAGTCAGTCAGGGTTGGGCCCTTGAAGGAGCCAGTGCAGAAGACCAGAGCAACCTTGCAAGAGATAGACACCTCTGCTGCATGCCAGACCACAAGACAAAAGGCAAAAAAAAATGCAACCATACACTAAGGATAAACATCAGGGATTGATATTCTAAAAAGATATCAATCACCTTGAGGAAGCCAGATGGAGCCATTAACCCAGTCCCTTACCAGCAAAGACCCAACTCTGTACTCATGCCCAGACTGGCTTCCCCATTTGATCCCTATTTAATCAATTTCACCTGAGCAATTGACTCATCATCTTATTGGTTGGCCACAGTTCTGTTCTAGCTCATGCCCACCTGCCTTACGAGTTCCCATTTTCCCCCACCATGGACCAGACCCCATATCATAGTTTTTACTCTATGAAAGTCCTACAAAAGATGGAGTCTTTGGCAACCTGCTTGGGACCCATTCTGTCTGTCTGTCTGTCTCTCTCTCACTTGCTCTCTTCTCTGTCTCTCAGACAGAAGCTTTCTTTCTCTCAATAAATATATTCTGCTCTTAAATTTGTTGTTCATAAAATTCAATGATTTTTAGGGATTAGGAACGCATACCAGACATCTAGCAGGTTAGGAGTTTCATTCCTCTATACCAATTTCTTTAAAACCAAATGAATAGTAGAAAGCTCTCCAGTCTCCAAATACTTCTTTTTGGGATCAGAACTCACAGACATGGAATCCCTAGAGGTTAAGAAGGGTAGGAGGAAGTGTGACAGAGGAAGGTTGGATAATGACAGAAAACAGAATTAGACAGGAGGGATAAGTTCCAACTTTCAGCACAGCAGAGTGACACAGTACACAATATTGTATTCAGTAATGCACACAGGACTACAAGAAAAAACTTCAAAGTTGCTATACAAAAATAAAGAGTTAAAGAGACGAAAATCCTTATTACTCTCACTTGATTGTTTTACATCAATTAAATAATTTACTATAATTAACCCCATAAATAGGTAAAATTATTATACATATATAAGAAAAAAGGTGAGAGAGAGAGGGAGAGCTCTCTGAGGAATTTACGTCTTTGGAAATATTTCAGGATCAACATTTTAGCACAAGCAGTGCTCAGCTCTCATCTATATGATTTATTTTTGCTAAAAAACATTAACTTATGTTAGTATCTGATATATCATTTTACCACTAATGGAAAACTCTCTTTCTATATATTTTTGATTTTATACACATATCTGATTTTTATATGTCAGATACTGAGAATGCTCTATTTGAAAGAGGCTCAATTCAATTTTTATTTCCTAATTTAATGTGCCATATAAAAAGAGGTAGATAACGGAGGGAAGCCTATACATTTTTTAGAGGGAAAAAATCCAATTTTTACTCTCCTTATTTTACTTCCTTTTCCTCCATATCATCAAAAAAACATACTTTAATTTGTGTCTCAGTGGACTCGCATACTTGCTTAACTGAATAGCAGCTTTGCCAGCAGAGGCTGGATAACTAATATCCGTGGTAAAATCACTTCTGATGTTTCTTGGACTCCTCAAAAAGCCATTGCAGATGGTATGAACTCAATATTTATATCCAAATATTACCTAGAATATATTTGGAGTTTCTTGTAAAACTCATATAGAGCTGCTAAAATGGGCCCACACACCTTCAACTGCCTTAAAATACAAACATCAAGAACCCAAACCCACACCTAAATGCAAAAATAGTCTCCAGCAATTTTTCTTTATAGTTTGTTCTTGTTATTACCCTCAAAATACATGTTGAAAAGCTCATTATGAGCATTAAGTCTATCAAAGGGTGAATTAAACAAATTGATTAAACTAATCAGAGTATCTGGCTGTATTTCTTTGTACGGAGCTTTGGATTAGGATTCCCTTGATCAATTCGGAAATCCCACGCTGGCATAAAACCCTGGCTTGAAGCCATGGCATCTTAACGTGTCACTCCACCTTTTCCCCCTCCCTGTCCCGATTTACACTACTGTTTGAGCACCACCAATGTAGTAGGCAGAATGCTAGCAAAGAAAATGAAGCAGGCTCCTGACTAAAAGGATATGGGCACTTTTGAAAGGTAAGATCCATGTGAATGGGCCGCCAACCAGTTTGCTAATAGCAATAGTGAGAGGCAAGATTTGGGTGCTGTGGGTGTCAGAGAAGAGAGACTGTACAGAGGTCTTCCTTGTGATACTCCTACAGAGGCAGTAAAGCAGACGTGATCCAAAGGGAGGAAACCGAACAACAGTTTCTCGTAAGTTTAGTTCAGTTTTTCTTAATTATAATACAGAATCTAAATGTACTAGAATCTAAATGTAGGACATTGGTATATGAAAGCCTTCAATGGCAAACAGAAACATCAAAATGACACAAAGAATCTGGAGGCAGATTTATTTATGTCAAAGGGCAGTGATAGGGATCATTCCAGAATGTCAGGCCCTGATCTCTGGTGGTCTAGGCCTTATATAGGATAAGCAAGCAGGAAGTACAAAGGCAGAATGGCCGGTCTAAGAAGCAATTGGAATTGGAACAGGAATTATTACCTGAACAACTAAGAAACTGAAGTGTACTGGTTGGGGGGTGGGGGCGTTGTTCTGTTACAATTCAATCAAAAGGCAGATATCAAATTTTGAAGGAACACTGTTTCCTGTTCCGAATCATGAACATTATTAATCAGGCCACTGTTTGTCACAATATGGGGAATTCCTTGAATTGCAAGTCCAAGGAGATTTTCTGAAGAGGCATAAGAAAGTTTCCAAGCCTAAACAAATCTGGTCAACACTGTCTACCAAAGGGCTTGCAAAACACTATAAGAAAGAGAGGCCTTTGACTAAATTGAACCTAACGTCACATACATATGGCTACAAAAAACCCTTCAAAATGATGCCAATTGCAGCAAGTTGTTCACAAAACACACTTTGGCAAAAGCTGCTGTAGGTAATGAGAAACCCTGAAAGACTTTAAGGACATGGCTTTAAACAGACCATGTGATTTGCCAGGAAGCAGTGGAGAGGCAAGACCACAGGAGAGATCCTTAGGCAGGTGGCTTTGTACCTTAAACTTAGAGAAAGGGCAATTAAAAAGGGGCACTGAGGTTGGCGCTCAGGGCAAAGGCCTTGAGCTCAGTCGCCAGTACTGCAAAAAGACAAGAAAAAGAAAACAAAGTATTTGAAGGTATTGTGATTTGGGGGGAAACACCCCCAAACATAATGAAAGGTTCAGAGTTCTGTATCCCACTCCGGAATGACTTTCTGATTCATCAACAGAGTAAATCATTGTACAGGTAATCATTCAAAGAACTAAGCACACTTAAAAGAGCAAAGTGTTTATTATTCATTTGCAACTATTATGAGATGATTATGAAGTCAGTTTGGGGTCTTTTGTCTTGTTTTTTTGCAGTTTGCTAGGTACTCACACATGGCAGGCAGGTATTCTACCACTGAGCTGCATCCCCAGCTCTTATAAAAGCAGTTTTAAATGACCTTATTTCTGATACAATGGGATGTTCACACTGAAAGGGTCCTAGAAGCAATGCTCATGCCTGTTTAGGCAGCTTTTATCTCATCACTATTAAGCAGGGAACCTAAGAGGTGTGGCTCTACTGGGTTTCTCTCTGTCACACCACAGGCTTTACTATTAGCAAGCAAACTAAGAGCTGGTAAGGCCAAGTTTATTGGCTGTAAAAGTATCCATCCCAAAGGAAGACTTAACTGCACTGGAGTCCTTAATGGATCACCTGTTGGTTCCATTTCCAATTTAGTCTCATTTTGTGAACTACAAGAGAGTGCTAAACTACTGAGGCTGATCACAACAAATCAGGCAACCACAACCCTTCCTCTGTGAAATCAGAAACAGCCTACCCAGCAAATAGGTGGCTAAGATCGTTAAGTAGGGAGGCAGCTCTTATTAACTGTGAATTAACATGTGTATCAGCCTCTACATAAAACAATGTGTGTGGGGTTTTACTGTTTGTTTTTTTTCACTCAGGGGCCCCACTGCTTACTTTAATCTTCGTAGACTGAAATAACTGATAGCATAGCTGCTTTTCCTGGCAAAACGTTAACTTCCAGTTTCAGTGCCCTCTTCATGGGTCTTCTGTGTTCAATCTTAGGCACTATCCTTTCTTGGTTGTCACTTAGCCAACAGCTGTCCATGCTGTAGGCACTGCTGCTTCCACAGAGCAACTCGCCATGACCACTAGACTGGGGCCACTCACTGGCACCTGTGCCCAGAACACAGTGTCCACCTCCTCTGCAGCACTTCAATAGCTGTAGAGTCATCTAAACAGCGACACTCACAGATTTGATGAATGCCTGTCTTCACAATTCTTCACACATACATAGATATCAGATGAGTTGACAAACAATTGCCTGCTTGTGTTCTTTTCTTTTGTTTTTCAAACTGTATATACATATTTTATTTTCAGGGAAGCAACTATGGTTGCTACATTTATGAATTTTTCAGTTAGATTTCCTGTTTCTCACAACGTAGAGTATTTTCCACATCACATGTGAAGATACCAGATGGTGTTTCCTCATTGTTACTACTCTGTCCCCGGAATTATCATACATTGCTTCTTATTTTCCTGAAGTAAAATGGGTCCCTGGCATGTTGGCCTCAGAATAAACTTCCCCATGTTCATTTGCATTCATGTGCAAGGAACATTTGTGTGAATGTTCTTTCTTGGCCTCGGTCTCCTTCTTAAAAACAACAACAACAACAAAAATATTATGATTTGTCCAGACAATAAGAATTGTCTACAAGATCATGACACAAAGCAGGGGGTCAACATAAGATTATTAGAGTGTGAGCATCGGATAATCTTACAATAAGTCAGGGTAGAATGATTTCAAAGTGTAGGACTCGCATTTAAATAAGCGAGAAAAAGGATCCTTTTCATACTGTCTCCTTGCTCTTGGATTGAATTCCACTAATATGTCTATGTGTTTCCAAATACTATATTTTTTTTCCAATTGTATTTGTTCCTAGAGCTTCCATAGTAAATTTCCGCCAACTTGTTATATAAGACAGCAAAGAACTATGTTTCCCACTGTTTAGGAAGCCAGGAATCTAACAGCAAGGTGCCAGAAAGGCCGCAGTATCTGTATGCTCAGGTACAATCTGCCTATGTCTGCTGCATGGACCTCATCCCCTAGGTTCTGTCTTCATATGGCTTTTTCATTTTTTTATGCTGCTTCTCTTTTTCTCTCTTATAAGCACACTTGTCATTGGACTTAAGCCCAGACTGGACATGCTAGGATGATTTCATTTCAAAATCTTTAGCTTAATGACAATATCCAAACTCGTTTTCCAAATAAAGTCACATTCAGAGATTCTAAAGTTTAAGATGTAGACTTAGGAGTGTGGCCTTGCTTTATATCACACTAAACACTCTCATTGGACCAAAAATCTCTCCTAGGCACTTTTTAAGACTTAATATAACCACAAAATAGAAACCAAGCCAGAGGTTTGAGGGGGCTCTACTGAATACATGTAAACACATATAAACTGTTTATTCACTTAAAAAAAGAATAAAGTATGTATTGCTTCTAAAAGGTTGCTTTAATACTGTGTTAACATTAATTCATATTTCTAGTCTTTTAAAATTGAAGTTATAGTATAAAGTATTAAAAGAAATAAATATCAATAATTGAATCAGATTTCCACACTATCAGCAGCATCATGACAACAGGCACCAATTTTAAATATTTGCCGGATGATGCACTTTGCTAGATAAATTTACAGCACGTGGTCCCAAATTTAAAATCTTTGACTTACAAAGTCCAGCTTTAGAGTGATGCAGAGGCCATAGACATTTCCTAGAAACTATACTTCCAGGCATAAATTTCGGACTTTCCTGGTAGAGATATGGGTAAGACACTCACTTGGGATGCTAAGAAGTGGATGAGAGCCACAGCCCCCTGGCAACTCCAGTATCAAAGCAAAACCCAGCAGCCTTCTGCAGTGTGCTCTGTGGCTCAGCCGGAACGTTCAAGAGGTTAGCTGTGTTCAGTGAATTCTCCACGCAATGTATTCAGCTTGTGATGTGTTTACTGGGATAGAACCTCATAAGTCAGGGAACATCTGGTTGGATTAAAGAGTAGCATTTAATGAAAACTGCTTCTGGGAGAAAAGTCCTACACAAACTGGAAAAAAGCAGATTGGTTAGGAAAACTGATAGTTTTTGCTATTTTGGAGTGCTGAAGTAATGAGACTTTATTTTGTATTGATGCAATAATTAAAATCTTGGGAGTCAAAAACAGGGGGATGAATATTACTTCATCTTATGGTGCCTGAGCTACCTTTATGACTTGTGGTGTAAGTGAGATTTTCCCCACAGTGTGTTTGAAGCTCACCCATTCATTCATTCATTCATTCAATCAACACTGAAAGCCCGGTAACTATTCAGTGCTATTGCACTGCCAAGTAAGGCTTTACTTAGTAAGTAGGCAAGTATCTTGATCTTTATTTGTAAAGATTAAGTAATAAACAGCAGAAAAAGAGCAGACCTATAAGCTCAGCATGAGTGTGCTGAAGAAACTCGGGCCGATATTATTTCTTTTTCACATTTTTCATGACCAAATCCCTCTGCATGGGGGGAGAATCACCTGCTAAAGAAAGCATATTCCTGGTTACGCTTTTAAAGGAAACCTGCAAGTGTTTGATACACATGTATCCTAAATGATTATATAAGTTGCAAGTCTCTTCACAGAACTAGAGATTCTTTTCTACTTCTCCAATTCATAAATACCTTTGATATCAGAAAGTTTTCACTTTCTTAGTCATATTTTATTTACCATGAATACTATGTTCTTTGTGACTAGCAAATGGGGAGTCAGTGTTTGAGATGTCTGTGGCTATAGCTCTTAAGTTTGTTTTGAGAGATCAAATGAAGTCTAATTAGAAAAACAGAATATTGGAACTTCACAGTGCTAGGGCCAATGCCTGGCTAGGAAAGTGGCAATCTTCTTAAAGCATCGACTTAATCAATAGACAACAACACCTACTCTAGTGTGCTGTCATGGGGTCATACAATTCAGTGGCACAATGCACACTCAATGCTCCTCAACTTAACATGGAAATATTCCTATGTACCCACTTCCAGTACAAATCTAATCTCCATTCAACTTGCTGAACATTACAGCTTAACCTAGCCTACCTTAAACATGATTGGAACACTTATCATTAGCCTGCTCTTGGGTGAAACCATCTAACCCCAAAACAATTTTCTCATGGGATGCTGAACACCTTACGTATTTTATTGAACATCTGTATATAAAGGATACCAGCACACAGTGCACTGTAGAGTATTGGTAATTTATCCATCTGGTCAAGTGGTTCATCGGGAACTGTGTCTTGCTGCGACTGCCCACCATGAGAGGTATCTTTTATATATTGCTATCCTAGGAGAATAAAATTTGAAGTACGATTTTCACTGAAAACCTATCACTCTCACATCACTGTAAAGTCAAACTACTGCAAGTTGAAGACTCTGGGTTTATTTCTTAACAACCTATAGTTTAGGCTACTGTGGCTATGGAAATACAAAACAAACATGCATAGTGTCCTAAGTTCCTCCAGAATTGTCTGGGTACCCAGGCATTTCTGCAGTTCTCTATGGATTACAGAGCAATCTATCTAAGACAGCCCTAACCCATTTTAAACACAAATAATGTATTTTACATGGACCTCTGCAAATTAATTTCCATATTTATCAATATATTTTATACTTTATACTTCAAATCAGTAAAATCATTTCTCATGGTTGTATGTCATGGGTATACTATTTGTAACATCATCTATTCCTACTCATTAATTAGGTGTTTGGGGCTTTGCCATTACAAATAATAATGTAATAAACACTCATGTGTTCATAGGATTGTGTATTTATGCAAGTGCATGCCGAGAGTAAATCCTTAAAGCGGGATTTCTGAGCCAAAGCTTGTGTGCACGCACGTATGGGTGTTCCCGCATGACAGCTCACTGGCCCTCTGCAAGCAAGGAAGCTGCATTCATGCTGGAGAAAGATACCTAAGAATTACATCTGTCTTTCGCCACATATAACTTTTAAACTTGTTATTAAAAAGATAGGTGAAAGAGAGCTGGGCATGGGGGTGCACGCTTGTTAGCCCAGAACTCCACCCAGACAGAGGCTGGGTGCTGAGTGCAGTGGCTGTGGAAAGGACCAAGCATGTGGGAAACATTCATACAGTGATGACATCTGGACTGCTACTGGGGGTTCCCTTATTTGTCTCTATCACATGGCAGTGTTTTGTTGTTGTTGTTCTTAATCTATCCACATCTGGTGCATTGACCAATCCATATCTTACAAGAACACATTATGACTTCCAACAATGTTATACTTGATGACAAACACTGCATATGTGTTTCTCTTAATTACAAAATAAAAATAAAAAAAAGATGACCATACCCCATGTACTTTTGGTAGCTTTGGAGTTGGATTAATCTGGTTTTTGAAGCCATGATCTTTCGGGAAAAACAAACAGACAAACAACTTCCTCCAACCAGATTATTGCCTACCTAATCAGGCCAGGTGACTTTGATAGATTCTTCTTATAAAGAACTGTATCCTATATTATTATATAATTTCAACTCTTTTTATTTCGAGTAAGTTAAAATACACAGACATATTCCAAAATACTTGTCATTTTTGAGACTTTGCAAATGAACTTTCATTTCATGTGATTTACAAACATATCAAGCAAGCTTGGAAGTCACACATAATACCATTTTGTAAATCTGACATTTACAGATGAACAATAGGAGCTGAGGGTGCCATGTCCTCAAGTCACACATCAAGGTAGTGACAAACACAGGACAAGAACTTGCAGTTAGGGCCGCAGGTCTCATGCCTTCTCTAGAGTTAGAATTTCAGAAAAATGAAATTCCATGTTGGTAAAGAAGTTAAAGCCTACTGGGTTCAGTTACTTCTTTTGCAGATGAAAATACATCATCTTAAGCAATTTTTGAGTGAGCAGAAAATGAGTGGAAGCGGAAGGGCATGAGAAAAAAAAAAGAATTAAGATGAATTATGTTCATGTGCTGAATTCCCACCATAAATGTAATCATTATGTACTACAAACACATGCTATTAAAAAAGACAAATAAATTACCAAAAAATAATTTTTATCTGATGTCCAGAACAGTCCTTGCCAAAAGTGGACAATTCTACATAGTGGATAGATGAAGTGACATCTCCAATTCTACGCAATATTGTCTCTTGGGGAGAGGAGGTTAGTTATGTAGAACTGTCTTCACCACATTTCCTGGTCCCAAAGCCAATGTTTCCATTTCCATCCCCTCCAAAGAAAGATATAATATAGTTTTACGTTAGTCAAGGCAACTGCAAATTGCATTGGAGTTATTATTTAGCAGCAGCTCTGACTTAGAAGACATACATATCTAGACAAAGAAAATATATATTAAGGTTCAAAAATTAAGTACAGTTGTTCAACAGCACTTTATTACTGTGTCTCAGTTTCTGTCAGTATTTTTTTTAAAAGAATTAAGTGTGGAAGAATAATCACTTCATATATGACTTTCACTTGGCAGTTTGTAAATGACTCTTCTGCCAAGAAGCTTGTTAGAGGCTGTTTGGAATTCCAGTCCAAGGCACAGAAGGGATGGAGCCTGGAACTCCAAACAGCTCCCTGTTACAATCACCTGTATCATGATCATGATGATCAACACATGATATATCTATGTACCAACTCTTTCAAGATGAATGTAGTACGTGTATTGCAAACCCGTACTAATAACAAAACCTACATGCATCAGTCTATGACAATCATCAGGAAAACAGTATCAAAAGTCATCAGTATCTTCTCACAGCCTAGCTTTGTATTCTGCGCTGTCAGTTGCTAAGTTCCTTAAAGAGAGAGTATTTTTGTATCCAGTTTCTGGCTCGGAGTATTTTCAAAGTAAACATATGCTAATACCAAGATAAATGAATAGTCCCTATCTAGTGTCCTTCTGTCATTATAGTGATTCTCAACCCTAGCTGTACATTAAAATCACCTGAATAGCATTAAAACTATTGATTCTATCACCTGACTCCTTAAGCATTCTGCTCAGTCCACATGCCTAGGTTTTACAGATTTTAATATCAGCTTGATTTTACTTTCCCAACTGTCCTGGTATCTTTCTAGGTAATACAGCTATGAAGACATCATATTGTGAATCACAGGCAAACAAGGATTGATTTTGGATATATACTGTTTGTAAATATACTGAAACTGGTATTTTAATTTTAATTTTAACTTTAATGTACAAGTATTTGGCTATCTCTCTTTTTTCCTTCCTCCTCACTCCTCTTACCCTCTTAGCATCTGAATAGATGGTAGTGTGAGCTTTTCCTTCTAGCTGATGAGTTTCAGTGATCAATTATAAGAAATACTGTCAAATCTATGGGTCATTCTGGCTATGTAAGTATTTATGAATAACCACATATTAAAGATCTAGTAAGAAAAAAGAACATGCATTAAACTGAAAGAACTGAGCCCAAGCCAGGGGCCTGAGAGCAGAAACACAGTTAACAAAAGACTTCTGCCTCATATGTGATAATCTCAGGTCACCAAGGAGCATCTGTGAGGATGTCTTTCAGAATAGCTTTGGAAACTGACAGAGTTCCACACCATTTTAGAGGGGCAAAGCAAAGTTCAAAGCTTAGCAACTAAATATACATGGCCCCTCCCACTCAGATTTAGCAGACCAGCCATGAAATGGTCTCCGGGCTTGTCCGAAACATACAGACTCCCTCACTCTTTTCCTCCACACCAGGGTATGTTTTATTCACACCAGCCTGTTTGAAAGCAATTTATTACAAACACACCCCTCCATGGTCAATCTGTGACAATGGTCTGCACAACAGTCCCCTGCATAAGATGATTCATCTTTATGAATGACTTTCAAACATACCCGTAAATCCTTGACCAGAATATTCTCAGGCCATTCAGAAAATTTGCTTATGAAGAAGCACACTTTGGTACAATTCTCCTCAAATGTAACATTAACATTGCCCATTTTCCCCTCAGTAGTTGAGAAAAATGACTCGTTCCATCTGCCACCCTTTCCAGCAGTGTGGCAGAAGATAAAGTCCCACAGCCTCATACACTACTTCTTTTCGTCAGCTGTATCATCTTTGTGCATTCCATTTTCCTCACTAAGTGGAACGGATAGGAGCAGTGGACATAACACATTACCTTGACCACTGTTGTCTCCCAAGTATGTGCTTGTTTTCTATACCGCAGTGTTTACTGAGTCTTACAGAATTTCAACAAACTTCTTCTGCTGGCGTGCTATGGACTTGGGATCCAATCACGGTCTGATTGAGATGCTGGCGCTCTGTGTTTCCCACTCAGAGGTTAATGACTGTTCCCAAAGGAGGCACAGTGTTCTCCATCTGCACGCGTCTCAGGTGAGTCATGAGCTCTGTCACAGAGCCTAACAGCCTGCTGAAAGTGCTTCATTTTACAGGGAAAGAATAAATAGCAGGCAGCACCTGTCAGGTTCCTTCCAAAAAGCCTAATGCAAATGCAGGTGATTCCCCAAGAAGACTGCCTTTAATGAGTTCAAAAGAGTTCTATAATAATGGTTAGATTTACATTCTTCTTCCGCATCTCTCACCTGGAGTCCAGATCCAGACACCCAGTTAAAGAACAGAAGAGCTTCCCAGAGGTGAATCCTAAAATGTAAATCGTATGCAAAGACTAGAAATTGTGAACAGATTGAACAAACAGATTGACTCTCAAGGACAAAGCTTGAATTTATATATCCTAGAATCACAGCACTGTGAGTTTGGAGAGTTAACTAAATCTTAACTTTCTGAAACTGCATTCGGTGTCAAATTTTTCCACATCCAGGGGATAATCAACAATTTAACCCTTTAACCACCAACCCTCAATTAAAAATGGAACAAGCATGTGAAGATCATTTACCAGCCTTCTCTGAAGTGTTAAATTTCTCCATTCTACAGACCTACTTCTACAGGTCATTAAAACACACACATGGGAGAAAGTCAAGGACTGAAAAATAACTTTGACAGCCTGGCAAATTGACTTATAAGTAATTTAAAAGTTCTACTTTACTTCCTAAATTACCTTGGAAATAAGAATTTTTAACTTAGTACTTTCAAAAATGTTTGATTTCTTATTTTTTTCAGGTTAGGAAACTTGAGTTAGTGTAATTAAAAAAGGTACATTCAAGAGACAAAATTATAATTTTTAAAATATATCTGTACTTTCAATTATAGAAGCATTTCCATGAAGACTACAGCCATTCAGGACAACTATTCAAGCCTAACATACAGTGAATGGAAACTGTGTTTGTGTTTGTGTGTGTGTGTGTGTTTGTGTGTTCTAACTTTTTATATTTCCTAATATGCAAAATTGAAGGTAAAATTGAATGTGGGTTTATTCTATTCAACAGTTAAAGAACACTGTCATGTCTAAACACATTGATATCGCAAAAATATTTTCTAAACGAAAGGAACCAGATTCAAAACAGCCATATATTATGGGCTCCCATTTGCATGTGCAGGAAAAAAATGTCCATCTGGAGCAAAATCAGATTGGTGGTGATCTGAAGGGAAGGGAAAGGAAATGCCTAGAACGACACTCAGTGGTATTGCAAGAATGACAGGCATAGCCTAAATTTAGTTTGGATTAATATTACCCGAACTCTACAAATTGTGCATTTAAATATATACCTTAATGTAAATTAAATTATAATAAACTGACTGGCTAAAACCTACTAGCTTAATAGTTATTTACTTGGATTTTTGACAAGTTCTGTATTGGGGATCTCCTTCCCTGGTCTGCTGCAGAATTAAGCAATGTGATTTAGAAAGCAGATTTGAGTCAAGACTTCGCCGACTGGGCTGCTGGGCCTGCAGTTGGGTACAATTTACAGAAAACACAAGAATGTGAATAAAGTAGAAACTATAAGTAAAATGTGACCTCATCTTTCCCTGGGACATTCACTGTTGCCATGAGCCAGGTGGAGGCAACAGAAGAATATGGTGGTACCCTGAGACCTCTGAGAAGAAACATGCTACTTCACCAAATAATCACTCACCTTTGCTATAAAAACCAGTAATTGCATATAATTTTCAGAATTATCTGATGACTTCCTTGAATTGATATACTTGCTGACACTGTTTACATTAAACTCATTTCTTCCTTATGTATTCACTTCAGTTACAAAATTAGCTAAAATAATTTTAATCTATGCACTAATTTTCTAAGAACCCTAAATTTTTTTATATGGGCCTGTTTTATATGGTTCCAATTTTCCTTATGACTATGCAACCACTTTTAACAAACTACCTGACAAATTTTCATATGCTTTAAGATTCTACTTCGCATTGTTCATTTTCTTCATATAAATTATGAAAGCAAACACATAAACACTAGCAGCACTCTTAGTGTTTAAGTAATATGCTTTTTTTGAATAATATTCATCTATGCGTATTTGTATATTGGTACAGCCAAAATGACATGACCATTCTGTGACATCAATGCAATTTTCATACTCTATGGTTATCATCTGACATTTGGTAGAATATTTGCATGCAAAGATAATTAAACTTCTTTAACCTGCAAGTTCACCTTTCTTTGTTGCTGTTATACAAAAGCAAGTCTTGTGGATTAAATGTAACATTTTTTGGGTTCTATTTCTGGGAGCTGTTGGCGGAAAAACTGGCTTATTAGTCACCAGAGTGTCATTCTAGCCTCTTCGCCCCTCCTCCCAATATTTAGTTGATATGTTAGCATCCACATTGATTTTGGGGGTAGGTTCTGCATCTCATCCCTTGTGCATAATTTCCTTGATACAGAATTTTCACAACCACGGTTGTAAAGAATGTTAAACAGAGACTTTTTGGTGTGTTTGTCCCTGGGATCCATCACTCACTGACATTCCACCACAAGGCTATATTTAAATCTTTACACTGCCTTGCCTTATCAAAGGAGCAGTTTGGCATTTGGTATTCGGAGACAGCTATAAAGTTGCACCATCTGTACCACCTGTTTCAAGAGGGACATCAATTTTTATTCTTGCTGGATCGTGTAGGAATGCCCTGCTGAAACGGAGCTCAGGAATGACCCAGTTATAATTCAGTCCTCCGTGGCCAAGGGTATACATGGCAGACGGAAGCACTTGTGTTCACATGTTTGGCTAAAAAAGAAAACTGTTGTCAGATATTTAGCCACAGAAAACGAAGACTTCTAAGTCACATCCATTTGTCAGTATCTGCCTATGACAGTGTCTTAAGATTCATATCAACACTGCTTTTAAGGAAATATCCCAGGCTTGATTAAAATTAAAACATGTTTGTCCCTTTGTGGGTTTTGTTTGGGAGAATGAAATGTAGTCACCAAACCTAACACAGGCCAAGTATAGAAATTAGATGGGTTCCAACTAATGGAGTTAGAGATTGGCTGCCTTTGCTCTAAATGTAATTACTTGAAGCACAAAATCTAATCACTTGGTAGATCAGGACATCAGAGAAATGCAGAAAAGTATAAGGAAAGAAAATCATGCATCTGACCAAAGCAAAAGGACAATTCAACATAGCAAAGTGGGTCTGCAAATGCATTACAAAAGTAGTAGCAACTGATCTTTACTACCTTTGAACATACTGAAGAATAAATGAGCTAAAACAACATGTGAAATTCAAGTTTTGCATTGCTAATATGTTATTTCCAGGCTGGAAATGTTAAATATTAGAAGAGGTGACAAGATAACGAATAAAGATTTTTTTAAAAACTTATTTCCTATTTGCACAATTTATAGAGATTTTAAAAAATTATCAGTTCTTGTCACTGTTCATTCTGACACCTAAATTGTTCCAAATTTGGCCAGCAGGACTTCCATTATGTTGGCTAATACACTTTCAGTGACTTTGGGCAATTATACTCAAAAGCAAAATGAGTGGAGGAAAAGAGATTTTGATTGTGTTAGTGGAAGAGTGTGTGGTGTGGTAGGACAGAGAACTGTTTCTCAGTGGACTCTCCACATGTGATAGGGCTTAGCTTTGTGAACTTCTTTGAGATAAATAAAAATGACATCTTTTGGTTTCTCTCTGACGCTTCCAAGAGGAGTTTGGGATTGTCATGTAAGAATTTAACTTGGTGTTTTGCGTTTAAATCTGGTCATTAATTGATAGTAAATTTTAACTTCCTGGAGGAATTTATCATTAGAAAAAATAGAATATATATATATATACACACACACATACATACATATATGTATATATACATATATATAAAATAGAATATATACATATATAAATATGTATATAAATATATATAAATATATGTATATATTTTATGAATATATATATTTTATATTTGAAAATATTAAGTTTAAAAATCCACATAAAGTATTTAGAACAATATATTACTATTAAGAAGCCAAAAGCATGCATGTGAATCGGACTGATGAGCTGCTGGAAACTAAGATTTGTACACTTCTGCTTTTCACAGTTTAGTTAAATTTCTGGTATGGTTTACTCTTTAATCATGACACATGCATATCCTTATTTAGAGAACAGTATAACTGCACATGTGATTTGTATTCCTTTATAAGTTTTCATTCAGAAGAGAAATACAATCTAATACAATGTAGACACACAACAGACAAATTCACATACCATACAGATAACAAAAGGATACTTTCAGGGGAGCCAGTGAAACCCCAGGGAGAGGAATTGAGGTTAGCAAACCACTGACCTCATTCATCACATCCAGCCAACTGACCAAACAAAGTGACTCGTTCTCTCTTTAAAAGCCGCTGCTTTATGTATAAATGTGGCAGATACAGGGACACAGTTTCTAAGTATTTTTGTGGCTTCCTTAGTATTCCAATGTTCTCTCTAAGTAATCAAATGTTATAGTTTTAAAAGTAGGTTATCCTAACCCAAATTTAAGTATCTTAACTGTTCCAAGTAAAATCAGGACCTTGAACACATGTATTTTTATTAAGAAAGATAAACTGTTCTAGCATATATCCAAAATATGATATACAAAGTCTTAGCAAATCTCCCCAGAAACAAATAAATCTCAGTGAATATTTATTTATTGCCAAGACAGAATAAGTACGCTATTTGAAAATAAAAAAGGATTTTAATGCTTATAGGTAGGTTGGGGGTAAGGATACATATCATTTTGGAATTTTAAACCCAGATTTCTCGATTAAAAACACAGAGGTAATAAAAGGTCTATATTCCTGGAAAACCTCCTTCCAGAAGAGAGGGGCCAAAATTGGAAACATAAATCCATGCTCTTACTATCACTGGATGAAAATAAAATTCCTCAAAAGTGTTAATAACCATCACTTGAAATCAAATAGGAGCTATAATGGTATACGTTTAAAAAATAAATTATTACTTTAAGACACATTGCCATTAATCTCCCTCCCAATACTTCCCCAGTTTTGAGCACTCTCATCCCATCATTCGTGGCACTTTCTGAAGCAGTTCTGTAAGTCATTTTTCTGTCTTCAGTTGCACCATTATGGCTGCTGTGAAGTCCTGAAGTGATTTAAAACATTTGCCTTTTATGATCATCTTTGTTTTGGGAAGGAGCCAGAAGTCTAAAAGAATCAAATCTGGGAAAGAGGTGGTTGAAGACATGCCTTTATGATTTTACGGACCTGCCTTTCTGTTGGTTGGTAGTTAGTAGCTACATTTGCAGTATCATTTATCATACTTTCTACAAAAACTCACAAAAAAGACTGTCAGAGCTACATCAGAAAATGGCTAGAACAATGGGAAGGGTATACACACACACACACACACACACACACACACACACACATATATAGTGTGTGGGGGGGGCATTTGAAGACATAAATGGAAATGTATCACTTACTGTAAATTTTTAAAATGTGAATGTTTACTGTATATTTCAGTTACACCTCATATACCTTGATATACTAGCTGAGATGGGGCAGGCTCTTGTTCTGTTATTTAAACTCAGTGTATGCTGGCATAGGCAGGGGCAGAATTTGACACAGTGGGAAAAACGGCAAAACAAGTTTACTGTGCACACTTCAGTGGGATGATCATTAAATTCCACACATTAACATGACATTACAAAAGACATCAACCAGAAGTTAGTGTCATAAAAAGAAAACCATCACTAATCAATATAAATGGACTAAACCCGAGACTGAAAAATATAGTAAATATTTCTGTAAAATCTTTAAAATTAGATTCATGGAAAGAGGTGAAATAGTGTCCTAATTAGTTCACTGTAAACTAGTTATTAGAAAGAACCAATTCTAACATTTAAAATGCCTAAGATCAGTTAAGATTACTGTATGGGTTTCCTTTGCTTAACCTGGATTTTGGGTGATGGTTGTAGTGATTACCCTGTTTTTCCTCCATGAGGTTTAAATTTTTCATTTAGGCAGTAGTTCTCAGCCTCGGCTACATAGCAGAATCAGCTGGGAAGCACTTGAATGATGCAAGGGTCCAGGCCCTACACTCAGGGACCCTGATTTAACTCTTCCTCAGTAGAGTATGGGTGCTGATGTTTGTTAATAGTTTCCGGGTGGATGTATGGTGCACTGATTACAGACCTGCTTTCAGGCTTAGGAAACGACACATCTCTCCTCAGTGGGCAGAGCAAAGATACTATAGTGTGAACAAGGAGTCCAGGTATGCTCCTCGCCTCCACATGCTATGCCCGGCTGTGTGGTGTCCGTTTGGAGAGAAGCTAAATGTGCCTGTAGCTGTGTGGGTTACGTTGAGAGTGTTCTGCTTAGGAGTCTGATTAACACCTTGCAAAGGAAGTCAGTTTATAACAGAGGAGAAAATGAACACTTAAAGTCCCTGGCTGTGGTCACCTCTAAGGAATATTCACACCACTGGTCTTCTAAAAGTTTAACTGTTTCTCAAAGAGGACCATTCCCCACTCCCTGACTAAAATCTGTTTTTGATGAAAGAAAAAAAAAGAAAGAAAAATCCTAGAAAATAAATTTTTCAGCTCATATAAAATATATCTTTATGAATAAAATAATGAAAAACGAGAGAAAATTAAGCGAACCTTACCCTCTGAAAAATATTTGGTATCCTATATTTTAGTTTTTTGACTTTTGTCAAAAATTCAAAAACCGTCTGCATTTCAAAACACTTCATCTGAATGTCATGAGGTTCACATTTAAACGAACATATGCTGTGTTCACTTGAAAACGGTTGTTAGGAGACCTTCCTCCAAGTTTGTACATGCATAACTGATGTAAAAATCGAGGTTAGCGCTAACATTTGTAGACTTGGTTTTTCACATATACTTAACACTTCTTTATGAGTGCACATTTTTCAAATAAGTCCTAAAACATGAACATCTGCTAACGTACCATTATGAGTGCTGACAGTGTATCATTAGTGTACACAGAAGCAGGTTCAGAAATACGTGATATTAAAGTGAATGATGACAGGTCCAAGAACAGAGTGTTACGCTGGGTACATTCATGCATCTTTTTTCTGCTCAGGTATTTGGACTGAATTTAAGATCCTTAAGATGCCTAATAGCCTTTACAGATTACTGAATTGACTAGGAATGGTAAAATATAAAAAACAAAAAACAAGCATAGATGGTCTTTGGTGTGAGTAGTCAGTAGTTACTGACAGTCTAAGATAGGACCGTGATCAGAAACTCTGTTTCTAGACATTAAGGACAGAATTCTGTTATGCATATAAACCTTGGCACATACATACTTTTTTCTACCATGGAACTTAATACTTTTTTCTTTTCTTGGTCTTTCCAGTACACTGAAAAGTAAATATTCTTTTTTAAATGCAGAGCTCCATTTTTTTTTTTTTTTCTAGTTCTTCTGGGACTTTGACAGCAAAGGCTTCATCCTAAGGCCGGGCTGTTTCATCACCAGACCCTTTTGGTACCTCACTAATTGGCAAGCTTTGCCTGCAAAGCCTAGCAGATTTACTGCAGATTTTCTAGCAAAAACTTGATGGGTAATGATCTTTATATAGGAAACTCAATCATTCTGATTCATCTATACTATTCCTCATCTTGTTCTATTACAACTTCTTGGTAAAACAAAAATATTTGCAACATTAGGGCTAGAAAATCACTATCAGTTCTGATTCCTTGACACGCACCTTAAAATAAAAATTTAGAGAGCATCAAGTGTAGTCTGAGGATCCGCACACTTGGTAACCTGATTGTTGGAAATTATGAAAAATATAAATTCACAGCAAATATCATTTTTTGTTTTCTTTCTTTTTTTTACCTCTTATCTACTCCTGAAGCCTTCAATATCTTATTTGAAGAAAAATAATAGTATGTGACTTCAAAATGAGAACATGTATTCATTCTACATGTAGATACTTTTTCATATGCCTTGTGAAATAAATTTACAGAAGACCTGGAATATTTAAAATATTGTATTTTAACCACATGACAAGAGTTCCTTCTTTTTTTTTCTTCCAGCAATAACAGAATTCTGGTCTACATAAACATAACTGTCCAGAACCTTTAACTTTAGCAGACTGCTGCCTTTAACTACATACATATGTGGTACCTCTTCTGCATTCCAGAATCATTCTGGAGTTCTTAAGGAAGAAAGCCAAGAAAGAAATTTCATAAAACTTAACAGAAGCTAAATTGGCCTGACAGTCTGGATTTTGTCATAAACGGCAGGGAACACAATCTCACCATTCTTTAGTGGATTTTTCATTATTTCTGAAAAGACAATTTATAGATTATATGTACCTCTCCAAATGAAAACATACCTTGAGTTGTATTTGATCTAGAATTTCTTTTACAAAATGAGCTAAAACTCTTTAAGTACCATTTTTCACGTAAAAGAAAAAGTTAAAAATTGTGGGATAAAATAGTTTTGAAAATGTATTTTATTAACTCATAAGAAATTGTTAATATTTGATATTTTTTCTATAATAGTACATTTATACACTTCAATCTTACGTTACTTGATTATGCAAAAAGAAGACTAAAAGGCATCTATCATTTATTGACCTTATTATGTACAAATAGAGAGGCTTAAGAATTGTTAAAGGAAAAATAAAGATATCAAGAGTTGACAACAAAATTATTTATAGATTCTACTTGGTCATTTACAGGGACTGTGCCTCAATAGTTCAACAAAGATTTTTAAAAAAGGGTCAATAGATCTTGAGAAAACCTTTGACATAGGTGATACCATTGCATTAATTTTCAAGTATTTTCCAACTAGGTGACTCTGCATTTTGGGCTATAGTAACTTTATTATCCTGGTGTATGCTATGATAAATGAATGGAATATTTATTTAATGAGCATTGACACTTGGACTTGAATAAATGGTGTACTGACTTTGATATAAAATAAAACTAGCAGAAGCCAATGCATTGATCTTACTTGCCAAACTCTCAGAGTGCGAACATTATTATCAATCTTCATGCAACTGCCTGTGCACTTCTTCACTGTCAGTGGCAGATCATAAGCACAGACACCGTCAAGTGTCTGTGACACAGGACTCAGGGTAAAGATACTAAAATGTTAGCCCGATGATGTCAAATTGATCACAAATCACTTCCATTCCAGGATATATTGCTAATACCATGCTATAAATTCATTAAAATCATTCTTCATTTTGTACATGAATGTATTTATCATGGCTTCATGATACATCATCATTTCATGAATATATCATTTCATTATTTTAGGTTGGCAATATCAACACTCCAAAATCAACTGTTTTTTGTCTTCAGTAATTTTCTTTCAACAAGACACATGAGATGCTTTATGTCTCTATTATATACAATTTGCATATGGGCCACATGACCTGTCTTAGCAGATGGGATTGTAGATTGTTAAAAATTATACTCAATCTGCATCATACTCTGCCTGTGTCTTGGATCCTCCCAGGAATTCAAGAGCGGAACAGAATCCAACGAGTAGGGGCTCTTAAAAGGGAAGGAGGATGACCCCAGAGTATAGAAAAATGGTTTAGATTTGGAGATTATAAGTACCAAGCATGCTAGTTTAACAAAAAGAATAAAAGAAAGAGAAGAGCATACAGACAGCAAAGCTCCCTGAACCATTTCCCAAAGAGGTCACCCAGTAGGTGTAGAAAGGTGCTCATCCTCACAGGCTTCTCCCAAGGGAACGACTCCCAGGTTTAGGCAGCAAAATACTTGCTTTCATGCTCCTGGCTGAAAGTGATTGCACCGGCAATGGGAACTTGATTCAAGAACATAAGCTAGTAGGCTTCCCACAACGGGTAAAGCCCAGTGGGCCCATGAGCTACCTTTGAAGGGTCTTTGATCAACAAGAGATAGAGAAAGCCAGATTATCGATTCTGGGAGTGAAAATGTGAGTAACAACCAGGTGAAGCAATGAGTGACCGGAAGTGAGAATACGCTAATGTAAAGGATTCATGATTTGAAGTAACTTGAAATAGCAGTTATGAAACAGCCATAGACTGAGAGGTCTTGAATTCCTGCGAAAGGGAGAACACAAGAGCCCTCATGATTCAGCACACATGAGATGCACATTCCCCAAAGCACCTATGTGCTAAGCAGTGGTTGGTCTCTGCAGGTCTCAGTACGAAAGTTCTTGAGGAGTTTCCATGAGTTCTCTACACAATCTTCCCAAGCAAAGGTTCATCTTCTCCCCTGAACTCTTTTCTTATTTCTCATGAATCACTCTACTCTGTCCTGTATCAGGCATTACTATACACATGTCACCTACAAAGATTAACCTCATCAAAGACATACCTACAGCTGATCCTCTGGGCAAATAGTAGTTGTACAATATATTATTGCCAAAGAAACATCCACTCTCTAAGAAATTTATCACCATGTGAGAAACCTCTCAACTTTAACTAAAAAATACTGTAGGAGATGTACAATTTGAATTCACATACAGACAGTTAACCTAATTTTTAGTCTTCACGCATATTTAAGATTATTTTAGCATATTAATTGTAGATGAATAGTTCAAGACATTGAAAGAACATATCATGATAACCCCATTAATATCACAGAGAAGTCATGAGTCCTTGGGGCTCTCGGGTAATTACACACTTTTTAACGGGCATGTCACAGTTTTGCTGATAAAGCCTTAGTCCTCTCTTCTCCTGTAAATACCACTGCAGTGCCCAGGAGGGTTTCACTCCTTCCGGTTCTCTGGCACAAGTTTTGTTTTGTTTTGTTTTGTTTTATTTTTATGTTATGATAATAAGCAACCAAAACATCTGATTATTGCTCTACTCTGTTACAGGCATCATGAAAGGATGTTAAGGATGCAGTTAAAATGTACTTTTATCTAAAACTATAATAAAAATACATTTTTCATGAAGTATTCAGTGGAATTGGTGTTTTATCAAAGCAGCTGGAGAAGAAAATATGACCATTCTAATATTATGCAGAGGGAGAAAACTAACTTGAAGTTTCTTTTTAAAAAAAGACTACTAGGTTAATTAATGAGAATTTTAGTTTGATAGCCCAGTAGGTAACATGAGAGGAGATATACGGTCAATAGAACTTGTAGGATTAGTTCTTATCTACATTCTTATAGCTTTATTCTTAGCTTTACCTCATCTTGAATTGTTGATGATATCATTATGGAATAGATTTCTGGCAATGGATGACATTAAAAATGGACCTGCCAAGATAAACTGGCTAATGCACATTGTTGGCCAGTTTACAAATATCTACATTTTCACTTTTCCAATGTTGAAAATGTCTTCAATTTATATAAAAAAAATGATTCAAACTCCAAACATGGTTTAGGATTACTTTTTCAACAAATCTACTAAATGCAAGTAAAAGTTACTCAATGGGATTAATTGCCTTTAGGAAATGTGCAAGCTATTTAAAATCCACATGCTATTTTATTTAGATATATTATTTGCTATAGCAGGTACCTCTTTGTAATTTTGTCCTCTTTTATCTCTGAATTCTAGGCTACTGCTAGAAAGATGCCTTTCAAATATCAATTTTTGTTTTTATAAATATGCATATTCTTTTAAAACTGAAAATCATATTATGTTTCAAGAGATACCATTCCAACTGAAATGATTTCCTTCACATTCTTGACCATCTTTCCTTTCCAGACCCTGCGTAGGAAGGGTGGGGTCACGAGGAGCCTGTGAAGGTGTTTTGTTTTTCCTTTAAAGGGTCAGCAGGTGCGTGCCTCCGCATGATGATACAGCATTGTTACAAAAGGAAATGCTAGAGCAAGATTAGTCTTGGGTTGCCTCTTTATCCAACGCTAACAAGAAATAAAGTATGTGGTATTTATTTCCGAATAACTGATAAATGTAGAAGCACACTAAGGTGAGAAATAAATGATAATGTGTACATTATAAACAAGTATCTATCAATACCATTTTATTTTTGTTGGAAAGGTGAAGAGTTATGGAGAAAGCATGAACACACTCTACAGTATATCAGAGCCAGGTGGGGCCTAAGCCCAACATACAAAGAGCCACACACCTTCAGCGTTCCTGATATAGGCCTGGTCTCAGAGAAAAGACCACTGCTTGTCTCCAAACTTGTCTCATCTCTGCCAAAAACTTGGAGGTTTTCTGGCAGTGTAGGAATGATGGCTCTTCTCCCTTAGCTGGAAGTCATTTTGGTACATGATCAACTATGTAACCTTTGTGTCAGAATCCACCTATTGCACTTCCAACAAAAATTTCAAAAATTATTTTTTTATGCTTTCATGTGTGTTTAAGAATACTAGGCCTCCAACTAATAATAAGCAAAAGAACACAGTAGAATCTCACTGCATTTGACTTATAAGGGATCATGAAATGTAAGGTCAGAATAATAAAAAAGAAAAAAAAAAGAATCTAAGCTGCATTCTGCAGTGAGATTCTTTCCTCTGGTCCCTGCCCACAGGCCAGCCTGGTGGGGGGCTCAAACTTCTTCACTCCCTACCCCACCCCACATTCTTAGCCTCTTTCCATCACTGCTCTCAGCGGTTCTAGCTCTTCAGTTCCACGGTTTCCCTTTTGGGCCGGCTTTGCTTTTGCTGTATCACTTTGAAATATGCTCAAGTGAAAAGCTGTGGGATTCTGAAGGAATCTGGGCTGTGTGTTTAACCAGAGCTTTCACTGAACATGGTTGCATTTGGCTAAGTCCCATCCAACTCCTTAAACTAGGAGAAAGAACGTGGGGATGGAATGTCAGATTCTGGGCTGACTTACTTATTTGTTTATCCCTGATTACAACACTAACGTGGGTTTACATGGAGGAAAGAATATGTAGTCCCCACTGGGTAACCTTGCCATGTCAGACTGCTAGCCAGTGCAATTATTTTACCATAATTCATTCCCCCTAGGTCCTCTGCTTCCAAAATGTGTCTTTAAACAAAATATTCAGTACTTCTACTGCTTACATAACTTATAATCTGCTTATTTATTTTAATAAAGTATGGCAAATATTTTCCTATTCCATTAACTTTATGTAAAACATAAACTTTCCTCTTTCTGTTTCATGATGGTTACATAGCATGGAAACATAATTTATTTAAGCAGTACTCGCTGTTGGATATTGAGGTTGTTTCTAAATGATCCCTGTAATGAATCATGCTGGAACACAGATGCACACATTTTTGATTATTTCCTTAGATAGCTAAAAAAGAGGCTTCCAGTGGAAATAGTACATTAAGGTAATGATAACAGATTGTTCTCCTTGAGATGTCTGGAGAATAACTCTATTTAATATTTTAAAAAAATGATCACGTGGAAGTGTGATTTCCAATCTCATGCGTAGTATAAACCTTTCTTAGTAATGAAGTAAATAAGCCTGAAGGAAATAAAGTACAGACTAATTTTAAAAAGTTGACAGCTTAAAGGGGGGGGATATGCTTCATAGGAAAATGTACAGGATAATGCACTTAGTAAAAAATAACGTGTTCCATGTTTACAAGACGATGGGATTACAAAGCTTAAGTTGATCAATTACCATTCAGAAAAAGGACGTTCAAATCTTTAATGCCTGTTTTCTGAAGACAGAAGTTCAATGTGCCACTAAGGGCAGGAGAAAGGCAGAGGGGAGCACTGGGTACCTACAGTATGGAATACCTGGAAAAACTTTGTGAATTTGAGTGAAAAAGGAGCTGGTAACCGGCCTTAGGTTTTGACCTATGGACGCAAAGTGTCAGAATGTATCACCCAAAATATGCCACTTTTGTATGGATTATTTTGACCTAAAAGCAATTCAAAAGCACATACAAAAGGTACAGTGTACCAGGAAACAGACTTTCTTATTTCTAGAAATGGAAGAAAATTCTCATCTGAAAGATGACTTCCTGTAGAAGGAGAGAAGAAAAAACCAGGAAAGGGAGGCTGAAAACAGGAAAATGTAACCACTGACATTGCTAAAATACAGTAATGCTTCCCTTTACCTTCCACATGCATTCGAGTTACTTTTCCACCCCAGCTATTCTGCCTGTTTGTAAGTTCTTTGGTTACTACCCAGTTCTTGGGGTCTTTATCTTTCTACAGAGCTACCATGTACCTGCAAAAATATCAATGCTTTCTTCTGTTCATCTGTCTTATGTCAATTGAATTCATGCCCAGCTACATTCTCTTTTCAAAAGCAGGAGGTAGAAGTTTGCTTCTCTTATGCTGCATTAGGCAATATATAAAATATGCAGGCTGAGATGAGATTTACTTAAAGTCTAAGAAATCATGAACATATTTTCATACAAAATGCTCAATGCGAAGCCTTCTAATTCATGGATAAATTAAAAGAAGCATATTAAATAATTTATATTAAATTCAAGGATGTCAATTGACAAGAACTTATACAGTCCCACAGTATAACAACTGCCTAAAGCCATGAAAGCAATATTCATTCATATTTTTATGATTAAAATAGTTCCAAGCTACTAATCCAAGTTCATTCTCTGACATTTTCCAGAACTGTAATGAAAACACACTTTATCTTTAAGTGGGGCTCCAGGATCAAGTGAGAACAGGTGTGATCCTCTTCTAGCTGGCAAGTAAATATTTTCCTGAGTACTCTGTGACATCTCACCTTTTCTGCTTTCCTCATAAAGTACAAAAGGTGATGAAAACAACACAAGCAATGAAATTCATAGAGAAATGGTAGAACATTTTTAAACAATCTTCTCTAACATAGCACGTCTTCCTTTTGATGTATTTTTCTTCCTTTTCTGAGATTTCATGCTTAACTAAAAATTGACAGCCATAAGCATTTTTCCCTATTGCACTTGGCCAAGTCTGAAACATATAAAAAATATAATAGCAAGGGTGAAGAATGACCTAAAATACTGGTTTCTGTAACAATCTCTGGCCACAGATACAGATGTAAAAACTTTAGTTTATCAAAATATCCAGTTGATATATTTTATGCAATCATGACAGAATTAATTGTCCCTATAGGTGTTTAGTATTTTCTTCAAAACCAAATCTGATACATCACATATGATTTGTGTTTAGGTACAGAACAATATTGATATATTTATCATGTTCTTTGACATCTGATCCATGTTGTGCTTTATAAAATACAGCAAATATTACTACTAGTTTGAGGTTAAGAGTAAGAGAGGGTTTAATTTTCCTGGTGGTTGTCACCATTCAGTCTAGGGCCATTTACATGTAGCTTGTATCATTTTATGACCAAGGACTTGGGTCAGCCAAAGGGTCTCTCAGGACATCAGCAACAGTAACTCCATCTTCTCATTCAAATATATATTGTTAGATAGTTATGCAATGATTCATTTAAGCCTCACCATCATTCAACTTATACAGCCCAAAAGTAGACAGTATACAGGTAAATATATTACTTATTCCCACTTTATAGAAGAAGATAAAAAAAAACTTGGTGCATTAAGAATGTTGCTAAGAGTTGCACAGTAAGTGGGGACATAAGTGAAACCCTGGTCAAGTGAAGGCAGGACACACAGCTTGCAGCCTGATAGACTGATCCATACTCCCCACCAGAGGCCAAAGAGAGCTCATCATCACTATTAGCACATTATGTAAAGGTGGGGAGAATTCCTATTCCTACATTTTTAGGTGATTAACACGAGTTTCCATAAAAACAGGTGGTGTGGGAAGATGTGGAATAGGATAGGATTGCGAAGGCAAATAAGATCCTCATTTTAAAAACAAGTACATCCCATTTTATGAAATTGTGAGCATACATGCACATGTATGACATTATTAGTGGTAACCTGATAGATTTGTATCCCAGAGGGTTTTCCTTCTTCCTGCCACTTTAGGAATGGCACAAGTGCTGTGCAGTGATCACACCAGTTAAAACAGTCAGACAAAAAGAAGCACTGATTGCCAAAGAAAAGGGAAGAGGCAGGCCAGGTGTGGTGGTGTACCCCTATGATCTCAGCTCGCTGAGTCTAGGCCGGATGATTGCTGCGATTTTAAGGCCCCCTTGGGCTACATAGTGAAACAGGCCTAAAATTTAAAAAAAAGAAAGAAAAAGGAAGGAAAAGGAAAAATGATAGTGGGATACGTTTGCTTTGCAATAAAAATGTTTTCCTGGCTGCTTCTTTCTATCTTTTAAACTAATAAATGTCTACCTGATGTACCAGCTTCCACTTCCTGATAGAGTTGGCCCATGAACGTTTTCTGTCGTCAGTGGTGATTCTCCCATGAGCAGCCGTGCGTACTCCGGTGGTTAAGATCATCCACTTAGGAAACAGATTTGAATTTCGACCTTTATTTATATACCATTTGACCTTGGGGAAGTTACTTATCATTTTTTTGGCCTCAGGTTTCCTTTTACCTAAACTGAAATGTTTTAATGTTTTGGGTTTTTGTTTATTCATTTTTGTTTTTTGTCTTTTTGAGACAGGGTGTTGCTATGCAGTTCAGGTTGGTCTTGAGCTCACTTTGTAACCCAAGTTGTCTCAAACACATGATGATCCTCCTGCCTCAGCCTCCTGAGTGCTGGGATGACAGGTGCGTGCCTCCATGCCCAGCTGTTTTGTTTTTGTACCATCGATACAAGGTATATTGCCCTAAAATCTGAGAGCATATAATTGGGATATGTAAAAAAACCAGTAAAATAAAACAAATAATAGTCCAAAGGAAAAAATTATACTGAAGTCAAGGGATGTAGCTCAGTGGTGTTTACCTAGGACGTGTGAAGCCCTGGGTGTAATTCCCAGCACAATAAGTAAGTGAATAAATAAACAAATAAAATACATATATATAATTCATATTATAAAGAAGTTTTGTGGTAATTATGTTTTTATTTGTCAACAAATTAAATAATAGTGCCTGGCAGCTCATCTAATTGTGAATAATTCCTGGGACATTGTAATGTGTATAAATAACATTGAGATATTTGCAACAAATATAATGTAAGAATATATGTGTGAATTCTATTGATAACCAAGCTGCACATGCTGCTAATTCTTTAGCTGTCCATTGGCTACATTCATGATTAAAGACAATAATAAATTTCCTAAACAGAAGGTGAAATTGTTTCCCACTCTAGATTGCAGAATCAGTGAGTTCTGTTTGCCAAGCCCTCAGCTGAGAAATTCTGGCATTATAAGGTTACCTTTTGAAAGAGATCATTCATTTTGGCTTTGTCATTCACAAAATCAGAAATGATTTTCCACTTGGTATTATCCTTGACCCCTCAGCCTTTCCCACGCTCAAAAACCAAACTGTCAGGAAATGAACAGTCCCTAGTTGCAAACTACATAGCTTCTGACCACTCTCACCATCTCTGTGACTCAAGGCAGGTCCAAGATGCCATTGCCTCTTACTTGGATTATTTTAGGAGTCCCATGACTGGACTTTAGGCTTCCATACTTGATCCAGGGCCCAGAGGCTACTCTCAAAGCAGTCAAATAATACTATGGGTTACTTAAGACTCTGCTATTAACTTCCAATCTCTAAGAAGAATTCAAGAACTTCATTTATCCACAGACCCTGCAAGATCTTGCCAGGGTCCCACAGGTTTTCCTGTCAGAATTGTCTTCACCCCATCATACCCAGTCAACTGCTATTCTTAAAGCCCCAGAAATCCTCCAGTCAGGCACCTACCTGAGGATCTCCACATGGTCTCTTTTCTCTGCCTGGGGCTCTGAGCTTACCCTGGCCTCCAGCGAGGCCTTCCATAAAAGCCCAATTTAATACACCACCCTTGATGCACTGCACTCTTCCCACCCTAACTCTTGCTTTATTTTTAACCATAGAGCCAGTATTTTCTAACAAACTATAAATTTTTGTGTCTCCACTGTTTACTTTCCTCCATTAGAATGTCACACCATGATGGCTGATTGTTATCAGGGTTTTCTATTTATTTATTTTTTTCTTGGTACAATCCTCAGTACCTACGATTCAGCTCCATAAAAGGAGCTAAATATATGTTGGTTGAATGAATGAATTTTTTTTATCGGTACTGGGGATCGAACTCACAGCTGCACGCTTGCAAGGAAGGCACTTATTACGCTGAGCTAAATCCCCAGCCCTGCATGAATATTTTAATATAAACATATATTATTTTGATATTATGCAAATATTTTTGGAATAAGTGATGATCATCTTAGAGGAATAAAACGTACGTGATTACTAACCAGCCAGTTGATATAAATATATGATAATATATTATCATATATTTATAAGCATTTTCCACTGACTTCCATGGGTTCATATTAAAAAGCCCATTCTCCAAGTACAAGTTGCCATTGCTGTCTTTTGCACATGGTTATAACGTTGTTGTCATCTTTAATCAATTTCAAGTGTAACTTTGGCTCTTCATCCCAGCTATAAAACCTAAAATGCCTGCTAGTCTGAGACACAGATGCAATGAAAGGATCTTGTTAGCGCTGTTAAAGTGAAATGGTAAGTATGCCTTGGAAAGACAGTGCAGGTGCTACCGGGGAAAGTTATTACTCGATGTGCAAAAACAGCTGATTCTTCTTGTTTCAAAAAAAAAGGAAAAAGAAAAAGAAATTCAAATATTTTAATACATTTTACATTTGGAATGCATTTTCAAAATAAAGTCTAAATTGAGTGAAAACTTAGTTTTAGCTAAAAGAATCACTCTCACTCGGGAGTTTCTGCATCTGTCACAATGTAGGATTCTTTATATATACATTCAACTAACATTTGTCCTATTTTTTCTGTCTTCGAAACACTGTTGATCAATTAACCTACTCTTAAATATTGTGAATATGTGAGTGCTTATAAAAAATAGGCTGTGTCTCAACACAGTATGACAGCCCCAGGGGAATTACATTTCACCAAATGTCATATCACTAAATGTTATGCACATTTTGTGCCTCTACTTGACAACTTCAGTGCAATTTTACAGCAGTGTGATAAGAACAGTCTCATAAAAATCAAACTCAGATGCATTCTAAAGATATGCTAAAATGAGGCACTGTAATTCTATCATGTACATGAAGGTTACATGTTGACTTTATTATTGAATTTTTTTAGAAAGCTCAGCAACTTTGAAAGTTCTGAAGGTTTTTTTCCTCTGTTTCTTTTTTTAAGGTTACTACCCTGACTTGCATAATACAAAATGACTTGAGCAATCTGGACACCTTTGGAATGTCGCTATTTGTCATTTCTAATATGACTGCCACATATGGAGGTCATGCTGCCTGAATATTATTCTTATTTCAAGTGAACGTTCTACCATCTTAATCAACTCATTCTAGAAATGCATTTCAGGTTAAGAATTGCACTTCCAGATGACAAAATGTGTTGATTTTTATCATCTGTCATACAAAGTGCTGAACAAAGATTCATACATAGATGTACTTCCCGCAAGGTCTTTATTATTTAATTATACTTTTATTAGAGCCTCATCCTTAATCTCAGCATGTCTCCAGGAAGTGATTTTTTAAATAGAATTTTACCCAAGCCTTTTGTATTAGGGGACACTTTCAGAAAATAATCTGTAGTATATTGTATATGTATATTCTGAAATGTAAATCTTCCCCCAAAGAAGAATGGATGGAAAGGAAACTAAAGGAATTATCAAAGGACCTACATCACAGAGCTGATGTGAATTAGGTTGGAAAAACATTGTGGCAAGAGACCTCTCGTTCCTCAACCCTGCCTTGCTAATCAGTTTCCCCGCACTCAGCAATTACTTTAAAAGATTTCAGGGAATGAGCAGAGCTCAAATAGTCTGCCAAGGGGCACAAGCAATTATAAGATATGTCACACATAATAACACTCAAGTCCAAAAAGTCCATAATGGTTTATGGCACCCTGAAAGTGAATCAACTATGTATATAATCTATTCTATAAATGCCTTTACTTCTTATATTGGGAAAGGGTGATATAAAGCAGATATTCTTTGTTGCAGGGAATGTTAGCATGGCTTTCTTGAACACAAGCATTTACCCACTTCATGCTCCCTTCTTCTGCAAATAAACAATGCAGTTTTGACGTCAAGAATTTCCAAACTTCAAAGGTGGAAAAGGCCCAACACTTTGTTCTCTGTGAGTATCGTGTAGGTTGCAATCTAAAATATTTTTCTGTCCTCACTGGTGGAGATGTGATCCTCTAAGAAGAGAAAAAAAGAAAAGTTACAGCATTCTTCTGGGCTTTTTGATGTAGTGCAATGCAGGGTGATTTCCAATTGTAACAAACAATCCCCAGGGATTTAAAAAGGTATTCTCAGTCAGCGCCTGCAGCTCAGTGGAAGAGCTCTTGTCTGGCATGGGAGAATCCTGAGGATCAATAAATAAATAAATAATAAAGAAGGAATAAATAAAAATGTATCTCCACTAACAAACTTACAAAATACAATAAAAAACACTAAGGTAGATTTCCAGAACTGCTTCATAAAGAGGCAAGAACAATGGGATATTTTTGCCTAATGCAAAGGGAATATATTGCAGCGGTGTTAATGGCAATGTGTCTTTTACTCTAAGAATTAATATTTCTTTCTTTCTTTTTTTAAAAATTCATATGTGCACCCTAAAATTCACTGCCATTTCCAGGAGACTGCTGTGAGCTACTGGTTTCAGCTGCATTCCACTCTCTTCTCATTTCAAGGCCCAGAGGGCAGGGACTGATCTTATGTATGGGGCACCGATTTTGAAGCAGAGAAAAGATCCAGAGAGCTCCAGAGAGTGGGTGGATGCAAAGGCCTTTTAGAGCTGTTTCTGGAATGCATTATATTTCTCATCTTCCCTTTTCTTTGGCCAAAACAAATCCAGTGTCAAAGTCAACAAAGGGTAGAATGTACATCACTCCCAAGAAACTCTGTTCACATGGCAATAGTCAGGGATATGCTGTAACATATCCGACCCCACTTGCTTGTAATTAATTCTGTCACAATTAATGTTGGGATTCTTACAAATTCTACAATTACCTTCAAAGATACTGCCAGTGCTAGAATTTCAACCATGGACTTCAACTGATTTTTCTATGATTCATGTCATCCCAAAGGTGCTCTGACCATGGGAGTATAAAGGTCCCCTTGGCCTAACAGCCCTATACACATATAACATCTAGCATTTTCATAAAAATTTTAATTAGTCTGGTGTTATAACTATACAGCAGTTAATTTTTCTTATGTAAACAACCTATCAATACTATTCTGTCTACACTGATTCTCATCATAGATCAACTCCTCAAAGCATTGCTTATTTTTCTCTTTCTAAGAAAACATTCCTATGTCTGCTCTCTTCCATTATAGAGGTATTAGAATTAGGGAAGGTGAAACCAAAACTGTTCCTCCCTTGTGGAAGGCGAGCCTAGAATTACTGACTAGGAGGGTTAGGCAGTGTGGAGGAGAAGCGGGGACACAGAGCCATGCAGAAAGAGAAAGTGGCTTTTCCTGCTTCCTCTACCGTACAAATCCCACGGAAAAGTCTTAACATGTGCCATTCTAGGAAGTCGCAAAATATAAATAAATACAAGTATTTTAAAAATGGTGTGATGAAAAGACAGATCCTGTTATTACCCTGTGATAGCAGGCCCCACCACAATCTGACAGACAGAAGTATGCCAGGCCCATTTCACCTGGGATTCCTTTGAAGCAAGACCTATTGCCAAAGTGCCCTGGTGATTCTCTGCACATATCTTCAATGAACAAAAGGTGGACATTTCAATTATCAGTCACACAACAAAAATAAAACCACTCATGGTATTCTGAATATGGGCCTAAATACGTGCTCAGAAATATATTTTTGAAGTTATAATTACTTCAAATTATATGTCATTGTTTTAATTATGTGACATCACGGTAGAATCCTTACTAGGCTGGCTAAGTTCTCAGGCAGCTTTCCTGAAGCCCCATGTTTCAACCCTGGGTTGGTCCGTGGAGAATCTGAAATTATCTTACCTAGAATCCTCCCATCATTTCTGCTTTTACCGTCCTTTTTACTGTAGAAAAAAGTTAAAAAGTAACTTTCTTGTGTCCACTTGCCTGGAAGTGACCATGTGAAACTGTTTTGGTCAATGAAATACAAGTGACATTTGCTAAAAAAATTAGGAAAGGATTGGATAGTTTTACTCTTGCTGCTCCATCTGCTCTCTCCGCTTCCTCCCATGCCTCACATTCCCTACGCTTCTAGAAAACCCACATGTGTTGGCCGATGCTTCAGTAGCCTCATTCTATCCATGAATTACAAATCAAGACAATTGTGAACACAGCTACCCAAACGCCCTTGAGTCACAGAATAAACATCTAAAATAGAATCTATTTGGATTTCTCATTCAAGAAGAAAAGTTTCTTTTATCCATTCCTTTAGTAGACTTTTCTATAGTTTGTAGATGAACACAATCTCCAACTATTTAGAAATCTAGCATTATGTTAAGAAACCTCCCATGGCAGCCCTTCCCAGCACCCTTGGTCATTCTCAACATTTCAAAGGTTAGTTTTTCCTATTCGATTCTATTGGATCTTAGGTTGAGAACAATCAGGAGATGGCCAAATGGATGAGAAGACAGGTAATATCACTACTGCAATGTGGAGAATGGGATAACCGAAGGACTTTTAGGGGTAAATTCAATTTAATTACAAACATGTCAAAATCTTTTCCCTACTCTAAATTAGTTACTCAAGTCTAAAAATAGAAAGTGCACATTGAAGGTCGAATTTCTTAATCAAAAATGAACTTCAAAGAGAAAAACAGTCTTTGTATCCTCTGTGAATGGGGCTGGGAAAAGGTGTGATAACATGCATCTCCTGGATCAGAAACTTCGAAATATGCCAAGCAGTATGTTAAGGTTTTCAAGAAGAGACTGTAATTTTCATCATCATTTAAAAACTACTCCTTCATATCTAGAGGAATCAGGGAGAATATATGCTTTGTAATTTGAAATCATGGGTTCTTTCAAAGTCTCAGTCCCAGCTTCTGATTAAAGACTGCCTGAGATGCAATTCTGCTCTAATGCAATAGAAATTAGAATAGCACCAGCTTAAATATTTCAAAACATGAATTTACTGTTCTTAAAGGGATGGGAATCATAATCTGATTTTCTGGTTTTTTGGTTTTTTTTTTTTTTTCATTTCTGAAAATCTGCTCTCTCTATTCCAGCTTTTTAAATTTTATTTAGTTTTGTTGGGAAAATGTTGGTTATTAGTTAAACCTGGGAATTATATTGCCACTACTTGGGTTAAGGAAAAATGAAGTTTACAACAGTTTCAGTGTCCTATGAAGCCAAAAAGACTGCCTTTACTCTATAAAACACAATTACCTCGAAGTAACAGTCGTACTTACTTCTCGATGAGAATCTACTGAGTAATCACCTCCCATAAGTATAACTCATGGTACATGGTACGTGCAGAGTTCAGTAAATGCCTAAGAAAAACTACTTGCCAAAGTCTAACTAGCAAATGAAAATCACTTGGTAGGCATCAGTTTTGGAGGACCAAACTCTTATCAAAAACTGTTAACAAATTTTTTACTCACTCCAACAAATGTGTCCCTACTTGATATGATCCAATGGTTTATTACATTTTTGTTTTCTGCTTCATATAAACTCAGAACTAAGTATTTTCAGTGTTAATTGTGTTTATTTTTGCAAATACCCCTTGATGTATAGTGGCTTATATATGTAAATTAATTTGTATTTAAACAAAGCTAACTTGATATATATTTAAGGAAATGTTTTAAACTTTATTAAAATTTTGTCTTTTGTGTCAGTTTTTCACCAAAGGTAGACAAAACCAATATTTTGGAATTGAGATGCTAGGACACTTTCCAACAGGCTCTAAAAATCACATTTCAGAATCTTACTCGTCCCCTTGCCCTCAATTTGCACAATATTCAGCCACAGCAGACCTCAGCTAATGAGGTGTAATATGATACAAACACAGAATTACTGATAATATTTACCCAAGGAAATCCTAAGGGACACATTTTAAATTGAATAGTCCCTTAGAACTGAAAGTCCCTTGAATCTTGAATATACATACATACATATACATATGTGTATTTAAAATCACTTAAAATATTTATCAAGCATCTAATATTCTCTATCTTTGCAAAAAATATGCTATACACTATGGGGAACACCCATTCAGGAATATCCTCAAGCCACACTGCCTGTGTCCCTATGGGACTACTGACCAGTTTGAGGAGCTAAAATTAATAAAAAACAGATTAACATAACATCACGGCAACTGTGGGATAACTGAGAGAGCAAAGCTGTCAGGAAAAGCTATCTGGAAAATATTGGATTTGAATTAAGGTTGGGATGAAAAATATATTTTCTTGTTCTGTTAGTATAAAAAATATCACAGGTGCTTGCTTCAGGGTACCTTAAACAACAGAAAATTATTTCCTGGTGATTCCAAAGGCTCAGAATCTGAAGCCAACAGGAGAATGAGTTTCTTCTACAGCTTCTCGGCTTCGCACACAAAGAGCGACCTTTCACCCTGTTTCTTCACGTGGTCTCTCCCTGGGGTTAACTGTATCTTAATCCCTGCTTTTCATGGGATGCAAGTCAAGTCACAGCAAGAGGACCCTAATGACATAATTTCAACTTAACCACACCGTTAGAGACATTACCCTGCCCTGCAGTCACAGTCCGAGATACAAAAGCATTAGGACCTCACCATCTGGTGGGATTATGGGATGCAACTCAGGTTACAACCGGAAGAAACTTCAGACAGACAAAGTGTGCTAAAACAACTGTATGACTTTTGAAAAAACAGTAAAAGATATATATTTTTTTAGTTTGTTTAAAATACAGAGCTGGGTGTGGTGACGTATTCCTGTCATCCCAACACTTGGGAAACTGAGGCAGGAGGATGCTTGTGAGTTCAAACAAGTCCACTGATGTTTAAAATACTTATTTTTACTGCTGATATAAATTATACATTACCAGGTATACATGTAAAATATTTTTTTTCTAATTACTCCGACCAAACCAGAAATCATCATTCTTAGTACCAAACACGTGGAAGTTTGGAAAGTTTAAAAAAAAAAAAAAACTTACTTTTTTTTATAGGAAGGAAAGTGAGTTTTTAGGGTGAGAAGAGATACCAATGCTTTTAAAGGCCAACTTTTGATGTACTCAACAAGTATTTATTAAACACCTACTGTATGAAAAGGAATTAAAACTTGTGTGTAATGCGATCTTTGCCTCATTCCACAGATTGGAGACCTCGTCTGCAGAAAGGGGGGAGGCTGCTACTCGCAGCGGACCCCCAGGCAGCCTCAGCCTACCTTCCTCGCCATATATTGCTGACCCCATGAGCTTTTCTCCTATGTGGGGACCTGCTGATCATCAGGGAACTGAGGACACAAGCTTACTGCAGAGATCACTGAGTAACTAACATGGTGCCATGTGCACAGTCAACCAGGGTAATGGCCAATCCAACAAGCAAAAGAAGCCCATGATCTGGGGACATACATTAATGACCACGATATGGTACCTAGCTCTTACTCTGTGCCACTTATGGCCAAACCTAATGCTATGTGCATTATATCCATCATGTGATGTATTTCTAACAATTACCCTGTGGGTTAAACACAATTATCATGGACATTTTTATAGACAAAAAAGCAGAGGTTTATAGAGTTAAAGAAAATTATTGAAGGTCACAGTAGCAGATATTTATGCTCTGGATTTCATATCACCAAATGTAATAGAAGGAAGATATTACCAAGATAAAGTTGTAATCTCTTCTCTCCTCAATCAGAAAAGGGGGGCAAAAAAGAGTGCTATGAATCTGAGGCTGATTACTCTATTTCTATGGCTAAATTAAAGTCACAGCCATTTCCTATGTGTGCCCCCCAGCATTCATTTACTGTTATATTAAATAGTGACCTTTTTAAAAATTTTATCAACTTTATGTCCCTTAGACATAAAAAATATACTTTTGTTAGAGTTTACCTTAATGCCAAGACAATATGCTACATGTGTAAGACAACATGCAATCTTTCAGATTAATTTAATTTCTAGTTTTCTATCTACTGAATTGCATTGATCACATGACCTAACTGTGAGTCTCAAAGATTAAAAGAAATAATGTGTCTCACTGAAAATTAGCTTATTTCAGTGGCTTACGTAGGCAGAGTTTCTGTATTTTTTGAATAAAAAGATGCACTTTTATAGTCATTTCATATTTTTGCCATTAGTATAAGTAGGATTATTTTAAGAATGTATACATATATATTTTCCTAATAGACATAACAGGCTACAAAAGAACAAAATAAGAATTGCCAGATGGTTTAAGAAGAGATCTCAAAACGTCTACACACAGCAAGCAACACCGTCCCAATTTTCAGTATATTTACCAGACTATCTACATAAACAGACTGTGTATTTAACCTTTTCCTGGAGCCTTTATACTCTGCAAAGCAAAATTCAAAGACTGTCTAGCCAGACTTTTAAATAATTGAAACAAATGGATGCTTGGCAATAAATAATGATGACTTTTAAAAGTCAGTATTTTTTTCTGACTAGAAGTACAATTTTACATTTCATTTTAAGTCCAGTGAATTTTTCTCCCTTAACAATGAAAATCTTGAAAACGGAGCCTAATTTACTCGGTCTTTCCTTGGATTCTTTTCTATAATTATGCAACCAGTCACTAAGAGAGTTCTAATTTTTGTTTTGTTTTGTTTTAATGTGATCTTTATTTTCCCTTTTCAGCAAAATTGCTTTGGGTAGTTTTGAGTACTTTTATTTTTAAATTTGTATTACAAAACTGACACAATGAAAGAATAGTAGCTTATAAAGTATGGGCTCCCCTAAATGACATGTTTAAATTATGCATTTAAAAATATTTGATTTCTCTATTTAAATATCCTAATGCAAACTCTGACTCTCCATCAGAAAGATCTGAAGACAAAATTCTACAGCATTCAGAATCCAAGGGGAATCACTGACCATAACATTGTTTTATTCAACCATTTCCACACATGCAAAGTGATCCAGGTATACCTAAGGGCCACATACAGAACAACTCTAGCTCAGTGAAGGGACTCAGCTCCGACTCCACGCCTCCATTATTCCAGAAAAATTTGAAATATATTAGCAAAGTCACCAAGTGCTTACAGCCCCGTGAACGGGTGCATACTGATAGCCCATACAACCTGCCCTCCTCATTATGGATAGGCAAACACATGTGACAGAGAGCAAAAAGGAGACAGGAGAGATACGAGTCTCTGCTCACTGAAGCTGAACTGGAAGGACCATTGCCATAAGGATGGAACGAAGCTAGAGCACAACTTACCATGCAGGACGGGAGGCATCCCGGGCCGTGTCCACACTGAGGCCAAGAGAGGCCAAGAGATGTATCTCACACGAGGAGCTGAGGAAGCTGGCTGGTGTGGGAAGACACACACATCCAATCAGCAAGGGGCACGGCTAGGGCTTCTCATTCAAGGGGAGGTGCACGGATGCCTCTGGCCAGGATCCCAGGGCCACCCCAGAGCTCCTCTGAGCCGTGGTCCCACCTCTCTTTCTCATCTCTTCACCAGTCTACTGGAACTCCCACCAGCTTCCTTCCAAGCTCAGCTCCTTTGCGCCTTCCGTTCCATCTGTCTGATACAACCTTCCCCACAGATCTCCACAGGATAATTTCCCGTTTCCTGGAAGCAGTTACTCAAATAGCAGCCTGGTTGGAACTTTCCTAACCATCCAGTCTAAAATCTTAGTTCCTGTTTTATACTTCTTATCTCCTTTCTATCTTCTTCTCTTCTTTTCTCCTTTCTTGGCAAATATCGCTATCATACATTTTAAATCATTCACACCCCCACTTGGTGATACTGGGGATTAAACCCAAAGATTCTCTACCATTAGGCTATATCCCAGGCTGTGTTTTATATTCTATTGTGACACAGGGTCACACTAAGCTCCCCATGTGGGACTTAGACCTGTTTTGTTTTGTTTCGTTTTGTTTTGTTTTGTTTTGGTACCAGGGATTGAACTCATGACCTCACACTTGCCAGGCAGGCGCTTAAGCCACTGAGCTAAATCCCCAGCCTGGGACAGACTTTTCGTCCTTTTGCTTCACCCTCCGTCAGCCTGGGATTTCAGATGTGTACCACTCAATCCATATTTCTTGTCTGATTCATAAGCCACGTTCTGAGCTCTTTGAGGGAGGGACTTTTGTCTGTTTCATTCATGGCCATATTGTCATCTCCTAGAACACTGTGGCTATTTTATATCCAAGTTTGCATCCAAGTTGCAAGTGACTAAATGAGAAACCAAAATATCACAGCATTTTTTCTTACACAGCCTATTTTATTATCAGGCGCCTGAATGAACGGTTTTCCATACACAGAATCTCGTATGTGTGCGTGTGAGTACAAGGCTAGCTTCACCAGTGTTTGACTTCTACAGCAGGAGCATTCACACTTATTTGGATGCTTGGCTTCCTCCTGTGCTCAGTGGTCACTGTTTGAAAATCTGAGTATTATTATTATTATTATTATTATTATTAGGCACCAAGGGTCCCTTACTTTCATTTTCACTAGCCCTACAGATTAGGTAGCTGGTCTTGCATGTGTGTGAACATCACACGGGCATTCAAATCCTGAATGCTGCCCAGCAGCACGCATGTGTGACTCCTACGAAGGCACAGACAGCATTCCGTGTTCTGCATCTATTAGCTTTGGCTGTCCAAAGGAGGTTCAGCGTGGAAGCATCGTCGTCATGTTACCAGTGCGTGGCCTAGGAATACACAGCGCTGGGCTGTGGCTCCAGCTCGGCCTCTGGCAGCTGTGCATCTTCCAGCTCTTGTTTTCCTTACATGCTTGGGGATGAGGAACTTGAGCAAACCATTTGTAGGTTACTCTCTAGCTCTTCCATGGTTCAGCGGTTGTTTAAATAAAAATATCTCACATTCTTTAAATTGGGACAAAATAGTTCCCACTTCTGTAACATATCATTTGATGAGGAAGGATAAAGAACAAGCAAATCCACTTCTCATTTTATGTTTTTTTTAGATATTAATTCTTGTTTTGATCATGGGCCCTTAGGAAAGCAGGAGCCTCCGCATTTATTTCTGTCGTTTCTGGCTGCAACCTCCCACCAAAACCCAAGCAACCAATAAATTGATTAAATGCACTCTCCTTTTCTTTAATATACTCACATCATCAAAGAACTTAATCTCAAGATTGTCTGAGTTTCCTTAAATTGATCTGTATTCCTCTGTGTAATTCAAACTCCTCTCTGGTGCAGGACCTCTCTGTGACCTAAGAATATTGTGCTGCAAGCAGGAAATCAGAGGCAACTTCCAGGTGGAAAATAACTGAGATGTCAGTTCTGCACTGATCTCCACCAGACATCCCAATTCTTAAAGCTCTCAGTACTATTGTGGTTCAGTTAACTATGGCACCTACGTGTTGAAGGATATTTAGGAAACATCTGTCTTTCTTCATAATTATGGCCAATTCTACTATTCTCATAAAACATAGGTTTCAAAACCAACACCATGCTATGCAAGATTTTGTGAAACAAAAGATAAGGCTTATTGGTGAAAATGGCTATATGCATAGCATCAAAAGATTTCATCAGTAGCAGAGAAAAAAATAATACATCTGTTTAGTTTGTGTATATTAAGTGGCTACTAAATACATTAATAGTTCAATAAATGAGGTACTTTATTTTTTAAAACCTTTGATAATTCCTTGAGGAAGTGGTCACTGGAAGGTCTGCTGAGTTCCTGAGTTACTGCGTAACTGATTTACTGAGAATTGGTGGAAAGTGGTTATCTATAACTGGAGATCAAGTTATATGCAGATGGGATGTAAGTCAGAGACAAGAGGTAAACTGAGGATGCTGGTGGGTGCATGAGGCAGAGCTGGCTCCAGGGGTGACTTGTCTGCAGGAACGCGGGGCCCTCTGGTGCAGTCTGTTTCCTGATCTGCTGTAGTGTCTTAAAAACCTCAATAATTTTGGAAGTAGGAGTTTCACATTTACATCTCCCACTAGGCCCAGCTAATAATGTAGCCTGCGTTTGAGCTGTGCTGTGTGCGTACATGTGCCATGCACACAGTTTTGTGCTTCCTTCCAGGGACCCATTCAGCTAGGTGTGTTTTTCTGCATTATCAAAATGGTCATAGCAAATAAAACGGTGCATAAATAAACTCTAAATTTTCAGTAAGGTCAAGTTCCTCTTTAATATGTCAATCATGTTGGAGCTAAAAAGAGTTTTCAAAATAGTCATCATGAAAATACTGACTATATTTATATATTAAAGAACAATTATTAATTTGAGATCAAGGAAAGGAGGCAGGGTCTCAGAAGGCAAAAAGCAATGTGTTCCGAATAAAACAGGCCACTCTCTCAGGAAATGCTATATGCAAAATGAGTAAATTTAAGGTAGACTAACCACTCCCTACAGAAATCTGGAACCTTCCTGGAGAGAGAATATTTGCTTAAAAGAGGAGTAACTGGTTTCTAGTCTGACTGCTCAGATTCCCCAGTCTTCCTAAAATTTCTCTTAAGGAATTTAGCCCAGCCACTGGGGAAAGAGTTCCAGGAGAGTATCTTTTCACTTTCTGTCTCTTTTATCTCCCTGTCTCTACCTCTCTGTTTCTCTCATTTCATAAAACTAACAAACAAAAAAGTTTCTTAAATTGCTAAAGCACACAGTGGGATGGCATCTCTCACCAGGAAGGAGCCCTGACCCTGGGCAGGAACCTGCAGCCTATCTGGTGCCACAGATTCCCCACCAAGAGGGAGAGAAGGCCAGCAGATGATAATAATTTGGCAAAAGGGAAGTCAACAGCAGTAGGACTCCAGTTCCAATGCAAGGCTTTGGAGTCCAGTAGGAGTTCAGAGGGTCTGAGAGACCCTTTTTCCTCAGAAAGTGTCCAAGCCTGGAAAATACTATGTGATTGCTTTTTAGGGCAGTCCTCAAGTGAATGTGTCTGACAAAACATGCTTATCTTCACTTTTTCTTTATACACAATGGGCAGAAAGCAACAGATAAACTTTGTTCTTGCTAGAGAAGAAAGAGTATGCATCACTTTTATTTCAATTTCTCTCATATTGTTGAGGCACCATTATAATGTGAAAACACATCTATAAAATAGCAAACTTATAGGTATTTGATGAGGCAGATTCCAGATCTCTGACCCAAGTTTCTGTGCCTGAATTCAACTGACCTTGACAGTGTCTAAAGCCCAGCTGTGTATCTCTGATAAGCTCTGACTCAGAGTAATTGTCTCTATATTAAGACTCCCTGGACTAGTCAAGGACACCTTTAACTCTGCTCACCTCCCCTTGTTCCTAGAATGTTTCTATATTATGATAAACAATCCCTTTGTTTCAACAAATCTGTTTAAGATTGGTCTGCCTGTCAAAATATGATTCCATGCATGTAACCAATTATGTAAAGGTTTGTCACTTGCTTCATACCTCCCACTTCTAAATTCTATATAAACTAAGCTCTCTGTAAACTCAGGGCTGCTGCCTTTGAGGAACTATCCTGAAACAGTCTGCTGGGTTGAAGATTAAACTCTGTCTTCTAATCTCCAGTATGAAGCCTTCCTTTCACTTTGACTTGGGAATTTTACTGCAACAATACATTTACAGTATGAAAAATGTATAATTGAATGCTGGCACACAGCACTGCATAACCATCCTTAAGCTTATATCCCATACATTTTATTTTTTATAGAGTAAGGAGAATTCTGAGCACAGGACGTTTAACTTATTTAACTGAGAACCACAAAGGACAAATAATGTCATGCAAAACATTCTTTCAGAAACTACATTTCCTCAAAAGTCAAATCTCCCTCCATAAATTATCTCACTATTTAAATTGGAGCATCACTTACTCTCAACCCTGGGGATTAGATTTTCTCTCTAGAAACACCTAGGCCAGTGATGGGGAACCTATGACACAAGTACTACTTGTTTCTCTTTTAAGACAAAAGATGTTAATATATGAGTTTTTTTTTTCCTAAATAAAACTCAGTATTCAGATTGAGCGGCAGGGCTGGCACTTTATGAAAAATAAGTGGGTTTTGGGTTGCAGTTTGGGCACTGATCTCTAAAAGGTTACCCATCACTGATACAGAATTTAGTGATTCCTTATAAATAGATTTATCTTCCCTTCTATGTAGCCAGCTCTTAGCCTTTGTTATTTAAAAGCAATACTTTGTGAGGATAATGGCTCCTGATGTGTTGATTTACATCTTTTGTTAAGCTATTATTGGTGGGGTTGGCTTAGTTTTCTGCACATCTGGTTATCAGGTGCTATTAAAAGGCTCATTACCATAATTTATTATTTACCTGAGTGTGACTTTACTCATGTGGTATTGCCCTAAGTGCTAAACACCTGCTATTTTGTTTTCTTTTGTTTTATAAAAGATTTCCCTTCTACTTTACAGGAAAATCAGGATTGTTATCCTGATTGTTATCCGGCTTTCTTAATCTTGCATTTCCATTCACAGTAGAATAGCTCTTGGTCCTTTTAGTGTGAAACCAAATTCAAGATAACTCAGATTGAAATTCAGAAATACAAAGCCCAGCTTTTGAAATGAAAATGTTCTTTCAATAACACTACAGCCTCCTGAAGCCCACAGTGTTTCAAATGTACTTCAAAATGAGGCAATCTGTTTCTTACTGTGAGATGTATTATTTTAAGAGAGCGCCTCATATTTGCTGTGTTGCAAGTTATTGGGTCTCCCATTAGCTCTTCCTCTGCCAGCTCTCAGATCATACAAGGACAGTGGGAAGAAATTCACTGTCTTGGCAATTTCTTGTATTTGTGCTGAGAAATGTATCCATGCCTAGGAGACACTGGGGGAAAAAAAAAGAAAATGTATTATAATGTATAAAGCAAATGAAATGTTAAATGTGAGAATGTATTTCTTCAAATTAATGTAATAAAAAGCTTCAGTCATTGGGCTGGGGAAGGCAGATCATTCAGAAAATGCAGAAATTCACTCTCTGCTTGGGAAGAGTAAAGATCAGAGTGTGTGCCTTTGTGTGTGTTTAGTGTATTTGAACGAGAGACTGAAACTGATCTGTAGCTTTATCAACTTCTCTTTCATGACCCCTTGCATAAATCTTATTTACCCTTCCTGAAGCTTGACTTCCTTCACCTATCATGAATTTGAGGTAGGAGATTAGGGCAAGTGCTATCGGACACTGAAGTGGGCAGAATGTGTCAAACTTCATAAATAAACAGGACATGGACAAAACAGAAACACTCTAAGCACAGCCAGCCAGAAAGCAGTATTTTCAGCCCCTTATTTGAATCAGGCACCGTTTATAGGACCAATCACAAAAGTAATCTTTTTAATTGTTTTACATTGGGTGAAAAGCCAAGCATGGCTTTTGATAGGAAATGCTAAATCTGGTCCAGACCAAGTCAGTTTTTGATAGGACAACTGTCCCCAATGCCTTAAGTGCAGGAAGGGGAGCCAGTTTCCCTTTTCCCCAGGGCTTCTTTGAGTATGTCCTCAGCCTACTTTCAACTTGGCCTTATAAAGTGTATCTTTTCTGCCCTCAATAAGCATATACTTCCATGTCTTTTCTTTGTAAGTTCTCACTATCCCATAATAAAGTGAGTCCACTATGACATTTTCCTCACAGGTAATAATCCTACTTCTCCAAACCCTAGCAAATACCATCACTTGTATATCTGGGAGAATTTCATTATGATGTGCTGTGTACAATTGTGTGACATAGGCAGGGGATGTTTAGAAAACTACAAGTTGTTTCCAGACTGTTACAAAATGTCATGTCCCATGCTAACAGGCACTTCTATAAAAGTGGCCATTATTTATTTACATTTATTTACTTCTCACCAACCCTGTCACTGTCTCTTTGAAAATACTTATGTTGTTTTCCCAAATTTGAAGTCTAGTAACATTATCTGAAAAACTTGTTAAGAATCTAGATTCATAATCTCTCACCTAAAAGACTGTATTTTGGTAGGTTTGGGGCATGGTTGCAGAGACTCGTGTTGGTTGAGTTACACAGGCACAACTTACTCTTATTATCAACCTAGTTGGGAAACATGGCTACTGTGTTGCTTACTTTTTTCTTGCTGCTGAGACAAAATGCTCAGTGCACAAAATTAAAGAAGCAAAGGTTTATTTAGTTCACTGAATGTAGAGATTTCAGTCCATAATCAGCTGGCACCAAGGCAGGGTGAGGGACAACAGTTCAAGACAGCAGAAGATAGCAAAAGGCAATAAGAGCAAATGAGAGGGAGCAAACCTCTTTTCTGCTCTTACATTTTATGCAGGCTACCTATGAGGAGGGTTGGAAGGTGTAGCACCCACACTAACTCCCTGGCTTTCTCTTGCACAGGCTCAGGATGTTTATAAAATGAGGGGCCTGGTCCCCTGCTGAGTCCACTAGCTATACTTCTAAACCTCTCAATTAATTGACACTATTGATCAACCATTACAATATCCTAGAGGGGAAACAGCCTCCCTAGGGCATGTCCTCTCAAGCCTAGGATGTAGAGCTGCTGAGTTACTTAGTTAAGGTTATAAACTTCTCAGGTTGACAAAATGTATCAACCATTATAGCTACCATAAGATTCAATAAACCATACTATACCATTTTTATAGATTTATGGCAATAAAATTACAGAATGCTCAAGGATGGGCAGAAATGTTATTCAGAAAGTGTTCGGCATGCTCTTACGTTTTCTTAGCTCCCTTTCATTGAGTAAAGGCCGTGGCTAGTGACTCTAGCCAGTGGGTGTGTTATGGCTAAATTTCTACCATCAAAGCCTCATGTGCTCATCAGTGTAGATTTGGGGAGGTGGCTGCATCTAGATATATGGCACTGGGATTAAAGGTGTGTGATAACTAAATGGTTTTAGCATAGTTCTCTGTGTGGATAATGGAAGACCGCCCTAAATTTTGGGTGACACCAATCCATAGGTTTCTAACCTGGGTAGAATACAAGGGAGAAAGGAAAGAGGTTTGCTGCTTGCTGCCTTCTGCCTGAGCACATAGACTTTTCCCTCTGCAATGCCTCTCTGCTAGGCCACTCTGCATTGCAGCCAGCCTACTATGGACTGAAACTTCTACAACTGTGAGTTTCCATAAACCTTTTCTCCTTTAACCTGAGAGTGTCCGGTATTTTGTCTCAGCAATGAGAAAATAACTAGGGGTGCATGGGGGAAGTGAATGACTGCCAGTTCAGACATAAAGGGCACAGTCAGCCTTTCCTTCTTTTGTTCCCTCCTGAGATGAACCCTCAGAGTAATGGCACAGCATTGATTGGAGCCTCTGGCAGTCTGGTTCCTGAGGAATTGCAGTCAACAAAGCAACAATCTCTCACTCTTCTCCTACACCCACCTTGTGGATACAGCATGAGCAAGAAATATATCTTTGTTGCAATTAATCCCTACCCCAACTTCTATACCAGAAGGATTTTCTACTTATCAAATGGAAACTAAAATAAAGGAATAGGACTAGAGAAACTAGCTATTCAATAAATACTGAATACAGGCAGAAAAGATATCACAAAGAGTACAGCTTACAGAGATAAAAAACAATACTGACTCATCCAAAGAGGTGACGGATGTGCCATCATGGGCCACATAGAAAGAAAAGGCAGAAAGACTTCCTTCTTAGGCAAGGAACAGAGAGACTGGGTAATTCTAAGGAAAACAGCTACTAACCCACTCACTATACTCTGACTAAACCTCTGTTCATCAAAGGGGCTTCTACTTTGAGCAATCACCAGTTGTTTTGGAAAGCCACAATCAAATGAAAAATGTACCAGATTTTTAGAATTTGGGTGGGTGTCTGGTTTCCAGAGAACAGTTTCAGATATTTAAACTGCCAACATTAGACCAACAATGAACTTAATGGTAATTGAAAACATCTTTTGAATAAATAAAAACACATTTTGCACACGTTATTTTTAAAGTTTACTCATGACTTAGACCAACACAGATGTCGTTTGGAGGCATTCTCTAGCTAAAGAAATAAAACTTGATGGAAGAAAAATACCAAAGAGGAAATGAACTGATATGATTTAAAGTTCTATATTATTACCATCATAAATTATGTCAGCCGTGGCTGCTTTGAGTAGAACTTTATTTGATTTAAACCCAAACAAGGCCACTGAATTATTTTCAGTTAATTATGAGCTAGCCATATGTTGCAATGAGAACAATGTGTTAATCAGTCAACACTGACTCAATGGTGACAAAATGGTTGGTTTTCATCTTGCTGGACAAACTGGGTCTCAGCAGTGGAAGAATATGAATGTAATATATTTGGGTAGAGAAAATCTTATTAACTGATTTGTGAAATTTCAAACAGATGCAAAGTCTGGCTGTGTAATAGAGTCCACATAAAAGTATAGGCTTTAACACAAATATAATGGCCTTCTGAATGGAACTGATTCCTTGTGAAATAAATGCATCACCTAATCTATAGCATAGACATAGAGAAAACAGAAGGTATATGATATATAACTGAGCAATTTTAGAATAATGCCATAACCATACTACAAGAAAAAATACTCTTGCAATACTACAACATATAACAGGAAACAAATTTTATTAAAACATACAGACACATAAAAATGTATAGCTTACTTATGAAGAAAAGACAATTACTAATTTCTAAGATGAATTTTTATGAAAATATTTAAGAACATGGATTTTTCCTTATTTTTTAAAATTATCACCTAGGAGTATTCATTTTTAATGCTGTGACATAGACATTTTCTTTTCTTTAAACTAATGTATGTATTATCTCTTTCCAATCTTTCTATTATCTATGTTTTATTTTGCTCTTTATTTTTACTCTGGGTCTGTCACATAAGAGAAACAATGTGGTATTTAAGGTTGTTTTTCTGATTTATTTCACTTAATATTATGTTCTCAAGATGCATCTATTTTTCTACAAATGAATCAGGTTGTTTCTTTTAATATGACAGAGTAAAGGGAAGTGAGAGGGAGGAAAGGGACATGGAAAAAGAAAAAGAAATTGGGATGTGTTTTGTACCAACCCCATATAAGGAATGCAAATATGAAATGAATGGGTCAAAGAATGGGGAAGAGGATGGGAAAAGGCATTAAGATGTGTTATGCTCATCTACCAACTTTCCACATGGCCTGTAAACATTGTGTGCTGCACACATGAACTAATAAACTAAACTAAAAATAAATAAGTAAATAATTGGGAAAAATAATGCATGTAGTCAATGTCTGAAACAGATAGGAAATAGAAGGAAAGAAGATGTCTAACCCATACATTTAGTGAGTTTAGGGACAATAATCTGTACCATGGGAAGTCTCTTCTGAAATCACTCCCACACCGGAAGTTGCCAGTGTGATTAGTCTAAAAACAAAAACAGACACAGCTGTGTAGAACAGCACCGCATTCAAAAATGATGCTGCATATATAACTAATGGCTTATTCCTATTCAAACTTACATGATGTAGTATATCTTAAATTGTAAACATATGCTGATATTTTCCAGTTGATTGCATTAATATTAAACTATTTGAATAAAACCCGGGATAGTTAATTAAACATTTTTGAAGCATGCTAAATATGTCAAGCATTTTAATATTAAAATAGTGTCCATGGTTATATGAGGCCTGAATCTTTGACCTTCTTCCAGTCAAAGTATAGAGAAGGTGAGCTTACTAAGACTTGGACATCTGTTCTATTAAACTCTCACTTTTCAACTCTTTGCCTTTGCCTCCCTAGTTACATAGTTTATCAGAGCCCCTTTGTTATTCTTTTCTAAGCACTGTACATTGGAGAGATTTCCATTGAGAGAAATGTGTGAACAGAAATGGTTTCATTAAGAAATCCCTATACAGACAGAACTGAAGAGTGTGCTTCTTGATTTATATTACTTTCCATGATCAACTTATTAACATGTGACTTTTCTATCACTATCAGTTCCATTGGCTTTACTAAGATATATTCATACACATGCAAATATTTTTCAGATAGTATACATGTATACATATATATTGTACATATATATATATATATATATATATATATATATTTACTTTAGATATGCACCTATATGTAAAATATTGGCCTCTATGCTTAGCAAAAACAAAACAAAACAAAAACTCCATGACTATGAAAGTACTATAAATCAAGAAAAAAGGGTGATTTGGAAATATCAGCCAGATTAGCATTCGAAGGAAAAAAGATAAACATTAGCTTTGCTACAGTAGAGTTCTACCTGTGAGAGAGTGTGGGTGTGTCCCAATGTTTTCTTTAGATTTTAAGGAACAAGAGTCAGATTAAAAACTCTTATGTGCATGAGAAATCTAACAATGAATACGCAGAAAGCTATTTACTATGTTAATTAAATATCATGATAACTTTTACTACATGAAAAGATAAGTCACTTGATTTCTGGAAACAGTATTACACACTAACGTTGGATATATAAATTTCTGAGGCATGTGTTATCATCATTTAGATATAGAGGGAAGAGCATTCACATTTATGATTTTTCTTACTGGAATAATTTCTCTACAAGCAAAATGGCCCATAAGATCATCATAGAAAGTGCTTTTCCTATTCCCCAAAATACACACCATCTGGGTACTATCTATACAGAGACCAGGTTCCCAGACTTAAGGTCCATCTTCTTAAACATAAAATGAGAGGATTCAATTTATCAGTTGTTATTATTATTATTATTATTATTTGGTCTTCTTGAGACAGGGTCTCACAATGTAGTTCATGCTATACTTAGGCTCACTGTGTAGCCCACGGTGGTCTCGAACTTGCAATGATTCGCCTGCCTCAGCTGGCCTGCTGGGATTACAGGAGTGTGCCACCATGCCTGGTTCAAGTGTTATATTTTACTGTCGAGCCCGGAGATCCCCATGCATGTGCCTGAGACAGCTTCTTAACATGGTTGGAAGGTTCCAGAATCTACCATACAGGTGCCTGGTCATCTGCTTTCAGCAGGGAAAAATTGGTTTTACCAGTTTCCCCAGTTATATCTAGCTCTTCACCACTTCCAACATGTACTTGCTGAGCACTAATTGTGCCAAGAACATTTCTGGCTGCCAGGGATACAGTGCGAAGAAAGGAAGACAGGACACCCTTACAGACAGGTTTACATGGCTAAGAAGATGAATTGGAAAGCTCCAGGATTATGCGTCTAATGGTCCTTCTGACTTTAAAAATAACCTAAACAAAAACTGAATAGTACTATTTGTATCATCATTATTAACAACCAAGTTGTTTCTCCAGAATCCTGAAAGATTTTTTCTTCCTTTGTGTCTTCGACATTCCCACTGTTACTTCAGTGACCACTGTGCTCTTCCGATAGGGCTAAGTCTCACTTTAATTGCATCCTAGCTTTTTGACAGTTCCTGGTCTGACTGTGAGATTAGTATGGGGTAATATACTTTAAAGGAGGTTAATCCATTCCATCTATGGTGGGGAGCAAGGTGGAGAACAAACTGGAAATGTGGAATCTGACAATGATGTGCTATTTCCTCTTGGTTAAGTGATAACACACTAGAGAATAACCACGGGCATTTTAGTAAGGTTAATACTTACTTGTAATTCAAAAAGAAAAACGAAGGAGCAGTCAGTGTGTTGAAAGTCCATAACTAGCCCTGTATCCCGCATCAACATGCTCCCAAATTAGTTGTGGGAACTGTGGTTTGTGTATCTTTAAATCTCAGAGTGTTAATAAAGTGGAATTTGAAGGGAACAGTTGTTATTTCAGGGAATGACTGATATATTATTTAGTATGGTTTTTGCCTGAGCATTTCCTAGTTATATTTGAGAGATTTGTCTAACATTGTATGTTATTAACAGGACGTGCTTTTCTTATTCTATGTATAGCCTGTTTCTTTGAGTCTAACAACTTAAGGAAGTATTTAGTCATCTAATCAAAACTTCACCATTGAAACTAAACTGATTTTTCTACCAGATGTTTTCACCTCAATATTCTACAATACTCTTTTGTTAGGACAAATAAAGAATGAAATATTTAAATAATTATTGTCTTTGAAAAACATATTGTGCATTAATAATAGTATTTCATTCCCTATTTAAGGACTTATACAGCTATCTAACATTGATTCAGAAATTACAATGTCGCAGCCACTGTTTGTCACCACTTTTGTTATTCTGCACTACCCTAGGAGGTAGTTATATCATTATACCCATACTAAAAACAAGAAAACAGAGGTACAGGCGAGTTAAATAGTTTCTCCAAGCAAACAGTTGAATGGATTGTTTTTAGAGTTCTGGAAACCTATGGTTTTAACCACTCAACAGTACTGACCATATTAACTTTCTGTGACTCAATTTAGGGTATGTTCAGCAAAATTAAAATTATAGCTAAATTTGAGTTGCCAAAATTGAGTTTAATAAATTCTACAGCAGCAATAATAAATGGAGGCCTTGTCTGTTGTCATGTCTTATTAGAACACTTTAAGATTTTATATTAAAAGTATTAGAAAATTTTAAAAATTAAAAAAAAATAGTACAGAGGTAACAGTAGTTTTCTCTAATGCTATAGCTCTACATTTTCTCAGCTGTTATACTGTACTCTAATTTTAAAGTTCTTCCTAAGAAGTAATAAACAGTAATTCACTGTGTCTAGAAAAATAATATTTTGTTAACATGGTAATAGAGAATATTGAAGATCTGACATAGATTTTGATAACTTGCTGTCTAATCAAAAAGTATTGCAGAAGGAAATAAAGACTATTACTCCTTGAACACAAATGTACAAAGAGACTGACAGCTTTATAGCATTTGAGGTTTCTGACCACAATAACTGCCAAAACAGATTGATGTGTGATCCAGTCAATTGACCACCAATTGTTCCAAATTGACTAGAACCCAGGCAATTTCTACATTTTATAGGCCACAATGAAACGACATATCATTTCCGCATCCTGCAGGAGAAAAGAAGCAACATCCACATTTGAGGGAGGATTAGCCCTCTAAGACATGAGATTTAGGGATGTGGAAACCTGGAACACCAAAGCTGAGACATGAGGCATGGAAATAGACTGGAGGCCGATAGCCTCCTTTCAGTGTCCTCTTCCACCACGTCATGTTGTGACTGATGGCCTCTGAGGTAGAGCCAGAAGCAAGGACACATGGTGTCTTGGTTACTTTGCTCTCATTGCTGAGACAAATACTTGATGCCCAAAATGAAGGAAAGAAAGGTTTCTTTAACTTAGAGTTTTTGGAGCTTTCCGTCCATACTCAGCTGGTTTCAAGGCAGGATGGCATGGCTAAGGGACAGCCATTCGTAAGACAGCCACGAGTGACAAGAACAAAAAGGGCAAAAAGGGAAAAGCATGCCTCCTTCTCTCCCTTGTACCATGTGTCAGCTACCTGCCCCTGAGTGGGTGCAGCACCCACACTGCCAATCCCAGCACTAGACAATGAACCAATCACAACCATTAGACTCAGTTGCCTTGGAAAGCTCCCCGCCCAGTGACTGCATGAGACTTTGGGGGAACATTTAAACACAAGCCATAACACATGGTGAACTGACCCTAAGGACAAAGTAGCATATGTGTACATGTTTGTGTGCATGTGTGTGTGTGTGTGTGCATGTGTGTGTGCGTGTGTGTATGTGCATCCTTGTCTATCACAGAACAGAATAAAATGAGAAAAAAAGGTGGTACATGTGTAAAAATTCTGAAAAGACAATCTTGAAATAAAGATTGCTATGTTAAAGAAGTTGTTTCAATATTTGGATTCTGCTAACCCTCTGCCTTCTTAATTTTGTAAACATGTCATAGACTCAGAACACCGATTGCTGGGCTGGGGATTTAGCTCAGTGTCTTAAGCGCCTGCCTGGCAAGCGAGAGGTCATGAGTTCGATCCCTGGTACCAAAAAAAAAAACAAAAAAAAGAACACCAATTGCCCTGATTGTTAAGTTAATGCCCCATATAGTAAAGGAGGTTTTGAGGAACAGTTTTCCTAATTCATAGTGTTTTCAGCAATTCTAACTATCTGTATTTACAAAATGCTATTAAACTCACCAACAACCAAGTTCAGCAAATTCACACATTTTTTAGAAAGCCTCTTGTTAAGTGGGCAAGAAGAGGAAAAATGATAGGAACAAAAAAATTTTGTTTACTGATTATATTACTAAAAATGAATGTAATCTCTATGACATACTAATACTTATATTCTTTTTTTTTTTATTTTGACCTCTGATTTCTTGCAAGTTATTACAGTGAAATTCTAATGAAAATTATTTGGTAAAATGCCACACAAACTGTTTTATAATCTATTTTACCTATTTCTTAGATTCAGTTTTACTTAATTATTTTTGATAGCACTGAGGGTCAAACTCAGGACTTTGTAATTGATAGGCAAGTGACCCACCACTATGTTATAACCCAAGCACTCTTATGGTAAATTTTGAAGATTAGAGTTTGCAGCTACTCTGGAAATTATGTGCCACCTTTAAAAGCCACACATATGAATTTGGTTTCATTACTAACATCCTTTATCAATAATTAAGTCTGCCCCATGACCTCATAAGGGATGATATAAACATCATGTCAGAAATTAATCTGTTAATACATTTAGACTTCTGCAATTATTTTGGTATTGTAATTAAAAGCACCCATATATATGGTATGATAACATCTTCATTATTCTCAAAACAAACATAAATGCGAAGTTGTGTATTACCTGGAATTTCCATTAAGGGAGATGAACAAAAGTTAATAGCAAAAGTATTACTTTATACTGCATAACTGAAGATCTAGTTTATTCTCTGGTTTAGATTGTGGTTTCTCTGTACTTTACACTGTAATTTAGACTGTGGTTTTTATTTCAATACCAAAATCACAAGCCTCATCCCAATTTGGATAAATGTGTATAGGACTGGATTGCCCACTGCTTTAAAATATTTAAAGCAATTTAAAATTTCGCCAACAATATTGACTTGTGGCCCTCTACTGAATCCTTTCAAAGTTGAAATACATTGGTAGCTTCAAATTGGAAAATATACTTCTTTCTTTGTTAATCTTAGTGTAGTTATTCAATGCCAGACAACATAGTTAGCAGGAAAATGAGCTAGGTATTACCCAATTTCAACATAGTGTAATAGAAATATAACTCACTGGTGATAACTGAGTCACTGCCACAATCTACAATAAAAGGTCAATGTCATTGTCAACTTTTACTATTCTCTTGATCTCAAAAACTGGGTCAGAATTTTACACTATGAAATGTTTTTCTAAAGTTTACGTAGCACTCCAAAGAGTAATTTCTTAAGTATTTATATGCATGAAAATGTATAGGTTACTTTAAAATGATACAATTTTAAATTCTGCTAACAATGAAAAGCTGAAGAATACCTATCCAGTGATGTTTATCTCATTCAAAATGAAAAGACTGCTACAGAGTGAACTTCTGTGTTAAAGTTATCAACTGTTAATTGAATGGGAAAATCATAATATCTTGAAGTCTGTCTACTGATTGATAAAGATATTGATTATTTGTGATCATACATTTTACACTTTCTAAGCCAGTATTTTTTGATCATGAGTCTCACTGTGTTGGTGTATCACAAAATCCATGAAGTCAGCTGCAACAAGAAATTTTTTTAGTGAAATAAAACAAAAAGTAGTGGAAGAGAACAAAATCCAAGCTCATTACTTGCACTATACCTATTATTTTATGAGTGTGTGTATATGTGTGTGTGTGTGTGTGTGCATATGTATGTATGTTATGTGTGCATACATGTGTATGGGTAAAAGACATGGTACGTATATGTATATATACATATGTATGTGCATAGAAGTATGTGTATCCTACATGCATGATTTATTCCAAGAGTATTTATGAATTCTTACATGTTCCCTCTGTCTATTGCTTATCTTCTCTAAATGAAACGTAGGTCCTTACAGTATTATAGTACGGATCATAGTAAGTGTACACAGAATGCTTATTGTATAAATAAACTAATGATGACATCCAAACATACACCCATTCTACGTTGTGATGCAGAATGTATCTTCTTCTGTAAAGCATTTGCAAAGAGAAAAATAGCTAGGTGTATCACTAATTAGTACTAAGTTCTGATCAATTAAAAGTGATTTCCAAGTTCTCTTTATGAATACCATCCTTTTCTCCCTCTAAAATTTAAAGTTTAAAAATTTTCTGCCACAAAATCTATTATATATACTGTAAAGAAACATGGAAATGACTCAGTCCCCAAGGGACAGATCTGAGCTCACAAAACTGATGGCTCAAGCGAGAAGTAACAAAAACATGACTCCATTCATTCACCTATTCAACAGTCAGATCATGGCATCAGAGTACAAGTAGACAGCTGCAGGAGAGAAAGTCTTCAGGGAAGCAGAGATAGAAAAATGAAAAGGGAGGTACTGGGTGGAACCCACTGTATCATCAGGATGATAACAGAAAACCAGAGATGAACAGCAGTTTGATTACCTTTGAGTTGTTTCAAAATAAGAACTGATACCTACTCTGCAATAGTAAATGGAGGAATAAATATAGGAAGAAGAGGGGAGATAGTAGAGAATGAGGCTGCTAGAGATGAGGCCCAGAAGAGCCAAGTATAATTAGAAAAATAACAGGGAATTTTTTAGGAGAGTGGGAGTTACTGTTGGACGCAGGCAGATAGGAACATTTACAATGTCAGTTAAAGCCCAGCATAGTAGTGCCATCCTTAATCCGAGAACTCTCGTTGGCTTGAGGTAGGAGGACTGGGATTCTTAGCCCAGCCCAAGCAATTCAGCACAATCTTGTATCTTAGGTCACTTTCTTACAGCTAAGTCAAAAATATTCAACACCCACAATTTAGAAAATAGGTTTGTTTTGACTCACATTTTCCAGCCCATGGCCAGCTCCCAGGGAGAAATGGCATAGTGGAAAGGTCTGTGCAAAGGAAAACTACTAACATTATGGTCACCAGAAAGCAGAGAGAGAAGGGAGGGATTAGGGAGGGAGATAAACCCTCTAAGTCACATCTCCCAGGGACCTGTGTCTTTTGGCCAGACCCTTCCTTTATGGTAAAAGGCAGTCAGCTATGGTACTCCTGTGATGCAGTCACCTTCCAAACTTACATATGAGCCAGTGAGGACTTTGGAGGACTTTGGGGGATATTCTTGATTCACACTACAACATCTTTTCTAAAAATTAAAAAAAAAAAAAAACAAGAGTTAAAAGTAGTTAGGGTTGTATCTCAGTGCAAAGGTCCTGGGTTCAATTCCTCAGAGCCAAAGTACAGCAACAACAACAAACAAAAGGCAAATGAAAAACAAGAACCAAGGAAAGATGGTAGGACTTTCAAACTATTGACATGCAGACCAATTGAGAAATTGCTACAGCAACTCCAGGGAATGAGAGGTGGGGTGGGAATGAAGGAAACAAGGAGATTAGAAAAAAGGACTGAATTTGAAATTAACAATGAAGATCACCAGTAGTGGAGGAAATGATCAGATGCTAATGAGGTGAAAACAAAAATATAAGTGAATGGAAGAATGTGGCATTGTTCTCTGAGCTTGGGCTAATACAAAATTATGCATCTGCTTCTATCAATAGATAGAGTCAGACTACTGAATCTAATTCCCAGTGGCATAGTTTTCCCATTGCTAAACTGGAAACCTTTGCTACCGAACAAACGTTGGCCTTGCCTGAGCTAACACAGGAGAAGGATGGGTCCCAAAGATGCAGCTGAATTTAGATTTTGGTGACATTTGCTGAACTAAGTTCTATGTACTTACATTGCTTCTTACTTCTGTTTCCATAAGGCCAGAGGTTACATTGCATACAACCCTTCTCAGTCAGCAAAAAGACTTTTTTCCCCTAGGACTCGCCTTGATTTGTAGCAGTATTTGTGTGCAAAGTGTCATCTGAGGTCTACTGTAGAGGAGAGAGATACAATATTGTGTTTGGGAATACTGCTGCATTGGAAAAGAAAAAACTTGCTGTAGAAGACCTTGACTAGTTTAGGTCAATATGTTATGAAATATGAAATATGAAAGTGGAATTTAGCACTAATTTCAGCAACGTTCTTCAGAAATCAAAGTTAGGACATGAGTTGCTTAAAAATATTTTACATTTTAAAAGTAGTTATTATATTCCAGAGGAGAAAAAATAGAAGAAAAAGAAGCTATGCTTTCTTTTGAAGTACAAAGTGATAAATATTACTGCCTTTTGTCATTTTCTTTCCTTAGAATAAGAAATACAACCAATGTGAAAATATGAGAACAAAGGTTTAGGAAAGAATGATCATGTATCAGCTATCAAGGAGTAAATGGGAAGATGTTTCACAAATAGTTTCAGAATGGATGCATTCCTTTCTTTCAAACAATAGTTCCTGAAGAAGCAGTACTAGACACTTTACTGACCATAAAAACAAGTGACAATGTCCTCTAAAGGAAATGGAATATTATATGGAATTAATCTAGAAATCAATGGTCTAAATGGTTACAACACTAAGAATCATGCCAAAAGCCCCATGTGGCACAAAGTTGCTTCAAAACCAGAAAAGAGTGAGTGTTATTCAAGAGACCATAGGAGTTGCCACAAAGGAGGATCAATTTGGCCAGGCACAAGTGACACCAGCTACATGGAAGTTGGCAGAGGATCATATGTTCAAAGCCAATCTGAAACTTAATGTAAACCTAACTCAAAATGGAAGAATACCAGTGAACCAGGAGTAGAGCTTAGTGGTAGAGCATCCCTGAGTTTTATGTCAGAGATTGCAAAAGGAAGAGGAGGAAAAGAAAAATGGAGGAGGAGGAGAATTAGGAGGAGAAAGAGCAGGAGAATGAGGATGAGGAGAGGAGACAGGATGGCAGTAGTAGGTAGGGCTGCAAGTCCAGAATGCTAGTGATGCCATAGGAGATGTAGTTGTAAAGAAGTCTAAGGCCACACGAGACAGGGGTCACTAGGGCCTCAGGACATAAACACTTCTATAGGGCAAAGCATGATGGGTAACCAGAGGATTACATCAGGTTGCCCAATGGATTTTCCTACTGCAACAAGCAAGGCCTGATAAGGTTTGGATATAAGGTGAGCCTTTCTCCTATAGGCTGACAGGCTAGAAGTTTGATGATGTGAAGTTTGATGCAACCTTCATAAAGTGGATCTTGAAAGGAAACTAGGTCACTTGGGGACACCACATAGGAAAATTCATGTCGTTCTAGGACTGGAATAGATCCTGTGGGACTCAGTTGTTGTAAGGGAGCCTGGCATCTCCCCTGACTCTACAGCATGTGCTGTTTGCTACCCCTGCACATGGTCACGTCATGTTGATGCTATCAACCAGGACACTGGAAAATCTTGCTTTATACAGTATGCAGAATTCAGCATTTTGTATAGCACAGACAGTGGGCTTTGCCAACACCATCCTCATTCTGGTATACTTTTCCCTAGGGCTGTGCCTCCTGCCTATTATGGAGATATTCAGGAATGATAGGGGGTAATTCAGTGCAGTAACAGTAGGAGAATGAAAAATCCAAGCCTGCTGAGTCATAACTTACAGGAGAATTTGGGACAAGCCCCTTTAAACACTGTTTATAATCCACAGAATGTACAGGTATCCCAAAGCAAGGAGTTTTGCCGTTCATTGCTGTGTTATTCCTGAGCTAAGCTCATAGTACCTGGGCATAAATGGCACTCAGTAAGTAGCTGGCAAATGCATAATCCCAAACCACCTTAAATTAAATAATGTATCACCTTTACACTTGATATTTCTCTAGTAACTAATGGCTTAATATCTTCTATCATTTTTCTTCCATCCTGTTATTCCAAAATCATATTTTGAACGACAGCAACAACAAATAAACATAGTTTGGGAAGTCAGTCAGTATTAAGACATGGTACCTGTTATGGATTGAAAACTGGTGGTCAACTTAACACCAAGTGAATTAAATCAGCATGGTGCTGAGCGTAGATGTTCCACCTGAGGAAAGTTGCCAGCATAGATAGAGACATGGAGAAGAAGCTGGGTATTGTGGGTCCTACATGTTGCTATTTGAGCCATTTGTTCTCCTGGAAGAGCTTGTCATGGCCAGCTTCCCCAGTGTGAGTTTGACCACTGCCATCCAGAGACACTCGGGACCTTGTTGGTGAGAGTGGCTTTGGTTCACTTTGGGGGAGCTCTGGTCCTTACATAGAGTATCACTTCCTGGTTCTGAAGAAGACGTGTGCTGTTTAATCTCCAGGATGAACTCATCATGCTGGCTTCCTGGCATGTACTCGACTGTTCTCACTGTTGGAGGAGCTTGGGACATCTGTGTCGCTGAGGATGGCTGTGGTGCTTTTCAGGACAGCCCTGGTCTTTATTATGAATGTGACTTCTCGACTCCAGCATAGAACCCTCAACCTACCAGCACAGCTCCTTCACCCCACTGGCACAGACTTTCTAGCTTCCACCGCTGACCTTTGGGCCTTCTCAGCACGGATCCGTAAAAGAGACTGGTATGAGTCCTTCTTGTGGGCTCCAGACCTCCAGTTGAACTTGTGGGAGGCATTGTCATGAGCTCTAAGTTTTCATCTGGACTCATGCAGGGCATTGCTGTGGCATTCAGGCCTTTGGCTGAATATTCTATGTCTCTAGTGTTGTAGATAGATTTCCTGCACTTTTTTGTGTTAACTCTGGGTGACCATCATAAATAATATTGTAAATTCTGTATCTGATTCTAATTGTTCTCTGCACAACCCCTGACTACAACATTACTCAAGTCAGACTTTATAGCTCAGATGTTACCAATTTTACAAGAGTGTTTATTCATAAAAGAGTAAGATGGGCCTTAATTATTAATGTAGATTACACCACAAGTTTCTAGGTCACTCAGTCTGAAAATATGCAACAAACAGAATATTTGCCTTTCTTCATGTTAGAATATGAAGAAGGAAAGTAGAAAATATTACACTACCAACATCCAAAAAGGAATTCTATATTAGTTAAGTGCTATGAAAAATAAAAGTGATTCCAGAAAATAATAGTACAAATTTCCAATGTTTTCAGGTCCTGCTCTAGATTGATTTATTCATGAAATGGTCAATTAGAGAACTCACAGTTGGCTTAAATCAGAATGTAAGTTCAGTGTCAACTTTTTTAACACAGAGAAGTAGCACATAGATCACAAAAAACTAAGGATTGTGATATATCACACTACATACAAAAGACATAATGATGTACATCTGTTCTAACCTTCTGTCTAGTGGATGAATCATCCTTTTTATTGAATCATCTTGCATCAAACCAAATATTTCCAGAAACACTGACTCATAATTGCAAAGGGCAGCCTACTACATCATTGGATAGACAGCCTGTATATTTCAGACATCCGTCCTACGGTTAACTCAAATGTTTCTCTTTTGTTCTACAACATATTTAACCTAACTGTGGGTCAACCATATAATTCCTTGAGCAAACAGAAACAGTTCAGTAAGTATAAAACCAACTGATAATTACAGATACGTAAGCAAAGCGAAACATGACCTTGTGACGGTCCTTAGCTGTGTCTCCTTGAAAATCCAAACACACAATTTCTTCAGTCTTCCCAGTGAGAACTTTGACTCATCTGAAACCTTAGTGGCCACAAGTCTTCTTACACTTCATCCACTTAATAATTATTATTGAAACTCCATCATACCCTGCCATTGCTATAGTAAGAACAGAATACCAATGGGGTCCATGGCTCAAGCACTCCACATTCCAAGTTGTTGATGTCTCTTTTAAGACACATTGCCCAGAGCAGACATACTTCTCCAAGTCTGCCTTGACAGGTACAAAGAAAAGCAAGACTTGATTTCTTATGATCTAATGATAATAGCTAATAATTGGCACTTCTTACTGGGTACCTAGTACCTGTATCTATCTCTCTACTGCTCTATTAACTATCTATTCCTCCTAACTCTTATTATTACCCCATTATTTTATAGATAAGAAAACCGAGACTGGGAAAAATTAAACATCTCATCAAGTATCTTGAAGGGAAAATAACATCTTTTATTTTCCTCCTTTGTTGCTCCCACTCAAGTGCCCTCTAGGGACTAGATTCTATGTTTAAATGTGGAGCATGATAGAAATGAATTCCAAGTCTTCATCTAGAACACACAGGTATACATCCTTGAAGATGAGTAATTCCAGTTCCATCCCTACAGCCTTTAATTGTAAGTGGTGCTCTTCAAAAGTAGAGAAGAAGAGGGTGAGACCCAGATCGGAACCTCATATCTTCTGTGTGCACACGTGGAAGGAGAGAGGCAGAGTGTGTAAATACCCAGGGTGCTCAATAAGTACGGAAAGAGGATTATGAAGATCAGTTGAAAAAAGTTTTCAGGGTGATTGCAAAGTAGCTATTCACCTTCTATAGAAACCAAAAATTCTATTGGTCTATAAATTTATTAAATGTCAATTGCAATCAGTGTACTGTGATTTATCCCTAATGAATCCATAGAAAATCCTGGATATCGACACCTTTTCAAAGTTTTTAATGATCATATGAGTTTGTGGCAAGGAACTGACACTAAACTTCCTTGTTTACATTCTACACACTATACCCCCCCCATGTTTAAATGTAAGGATGTATTATTTCTCTTACCGTCCCTCTTATTCCCAAATTTTGGTAATTTTGGTATAGATTATAGTAATGATTTATTATTACATTGTTTTAAATATGTTAGAAGTATTTTTGCCAAAAAACCCCCAAAGCTTCTAGGTAAATGTATTAAAATGTATTGTTTTCTTCTCATTTCTACAATTGAGAAGGTTATTTTTGCATATAAATAACTATTCATTTGTTGGCTCTTAACATATAAGTAAAAGTAATACCTTATTTGGAAGAGCTTATTTTGAAACTTATACTACCTGATAGCTTTAATTTGCTTACTCTAAATAACCATCTCAGTTATGTTTGTAAGGTGTGTGTGTGTGTCTCAAGGAATCAGGTACTAAACTATTGCAAAAGTAGGGTTAATATATACTTCATACTGCATCATAATCTGTTCAGAAAACAACTGGATGATGTGAGCTGAGTCTAATAATCCAACTTCTACTCAGAAGTTCTGACCTCCTTGAAATGCATGGTGATGGAAAGGTGGGGGTCTTTTCTGCAAGAAGGGCTTCCCTCCTCTTCACCTATGAAGAAATTGAGGCAAGCTCAGCTGTGTCCCTTGGTCAAAGTTACCCAGAAGATGGTACACTCTGGATTTAAACTCAGGCAGCCTGATTTCAAACTCCTTTCCCATATGGAAAGATAGGCAAGGAATCATTGTGCTAAAATTTAATGGCAGTAGCATTTCAACTATGTCACCCTATGAACACATGTTTATTTGCTCAGTCATTCTCTAAATGAGAATACCTGCTAAGAAGGAGATGGATGCTCTGTGAGGGCTCCATGGATGTTTTCTTCAGGAATCCATAGTTTACATAGTCTAACGGGAGAGAGAAGAGTTTTGAGATCTTTTCCAGAATTTGTCTACAATTCTTAGTATTTTCTTTTTGTCACGTTTTGTCCTGCAAACAGAGAGCACATCTGTATCACTGACATCCCTCATAACATTCTGGAGTTCTGTGATACATCGTGTGTGGCGATGATGAAAAACATCTGACCGAGAAGATGGAGAAAGCCCACCATCTACTCGCGTCAAAGGTGGTTATGATCATCTAAACACCACGATTTAGACAATAATGGAGAGATGTCTGTAAATGATCTGTGCCAGAAGCCGTGAGCTAAGGACAGTAGATCGTGGCTTTTCTATCTGTATCTACCAAGCAGCACGGCCTTGCTCATCTAATTCCCATTCCCGAAATTCAGAAAGCATCAGGTCTGTCAAGGAAGAAGCTCAGTAATTAGCTCTTGCATGAGGACTAAACGAATGCTCAGTCATACATAGGACAACGTGAATTCAGATCACATGCATTAAGCCATAGCCATTGAAGTTTCTTGATAATTTGTTAGTTTAACAGCTAATAAATCCTTAACAGTTCTTTAGCTTTCTCAAGAAGGCAAAGAAAGTACATGGTCTGGCTGCAGAGACTCCAAACACAGACACTCAAAGGGAACGCGGGGCACTGTTCTTTTAACGTGTTTAACAATCCAAGGACTTGAGATTAAATGCATCTGTCTAGACTGACTATGCTTTCCACCGTCAGGTCGGAACATCAAGACTTTCATTATCCTTACTCTCTTGGCATTTCCTGCTATTACCAGTCTGTCTGACAGGAAGAACAGGCAGCGGTTTGATGTCACGTTAGTTTATGTATTCTTAATCAGAGCATACAGATAGATCTGTTACAATAGTCTACTGCATTCTTTTTTACCTTTGAGAAAACATTTATTTTCAAATAAAATATGTGTTTCTTGTATCTAGATAACAGAGAATAACCCTTATAAAATCATTATATGTGGCCATGTAGATTTACTGTTTATTGAAATACGATAAGAAAGACAAGCATTAAAGCATTCTGTATCAGTGGTATTATCTTGTTTACAAGAAATAACCCTGACCTGTATCATACCAATGGCAGATAATTTTCAATAATGGGCTACATGTTTGCAATGCAGTTTCTAGATTTTAACAGGATATGTACTAGAAAGTGAATCTTTAAACTTCCTTAGTGTGGCGCCATGTTGGAATTTAGGGCACTGAGCCAACCAGCAACCAGCCTGCTGCCCTGGTAAGTGACTGTGGTCTGGCAAGCCGCAGCCACCCCAGGGCGGGGAAATAAGAAGCAAGAGCATTTCCTGAGATCCCTACCATGTTGGAACTTAGGGCACTGAGCCAACCAGCAACCAGCCTGCTGGCTACCGGGGCACAGGCTTAAAATCAAACATACCACATCCCCCCCCCCCGCCCCCGTTAAGAATTGGGATCCAGAGATCTGGGAATCTCTTAGGAGGTGACCATATTTGGTACAGCCAGTGGGGGGAGTTTCCTTCTACTATCTCTGAAGGCAGATATTTTTATCACCGTTTTGCTTTGTCCTGATTAACGGTGTTTCTCTATTCAATACTCTGTGTTGATGTATTCTATAATGTTGCGCATTTCTTTTGATTTTGCTGTACCTAGTAGAAGAACAACTATTGTGAAGACAATGAGATATACAATGTTGCCTATTACTTTTGTCCGGGTGACCTGCTGTGATGTTCTGTGCCAATTTCACCACACTGTCTCAATTGGCTTTATTCCATCCTGTTTTCTTGTATATTACTACCTCCAAGTTAATAAAAATTAAATAAAAATAAAACAAGAGGACATGAGAAAATAAGGTAACAAAATACCTCCAAAAACTCCCAACTCCACCAAAGCTGATCCATGTGACATGAATGACGAGAAACTCAAAAACAAAACAACACAATTATATAAGGTGATTAAAAAGGAAGTAACAACAACAAAACAGATCAATAAGGTACTGAGAAAACTAAAACATAATATAACTAAACATATAATATACTTAAAAAGCAAAAAGAGGAAAAGAAAATGCTCTAAAGGATATAACTGCATGTATGTTTATTGTGTGGGATTGATAACCATATCACCAGGTTTTTATTGGATCGTTGAACAGAACTGTTTGTAGCCTCACTGTTTGTTCACTTTGTATGCCTTAATTTTGTAACATGAACAACTATTTCTAAGAAGACAATATGTAATTTATCAACTAGTGATTTCTTACTTTTTTTTGAAATTCTGTATTATTTCTACCCTTTTTTTGTGTATTGCTTTTTTTCTCTTTAAATAAAATTTTTTTTCAAAAACTTCCTTAGTGTATGTTTAACAATTCTCTTAAGGCTTCTTTTTATGTGAATAAAAGGTAAAGTACTAAATTATAGCAGTACAATAATATGTAGAAAAAAATAATGAAAGAAGTGTGCCAGGTATATGTCGGTCTAGTATCCAAACTTTATAATTTGCAAAGTTTATTAATAAGACACAAAAATAAATTTAACAGGAGGCAGATGCCCTGCAATTCATTATATCTCACCACCTCCCAAGATTCCTAATGTGAGTAACCATTTAACTTATACATTTCCTGTAGATATCATGCCAGAAAGTGGCTACAAAAGGATATTCTGAAGAATAAAAGCACCTCCAGAAATTAGACCTTCCTAAGGACTCTTCACATTCAAGTTTTGTGCCAAACTAACTGTCCTCCCATTATGAATGGAAAGGAAGGATAATCAAAGTGTAATTTGTCCTCTTCACATTAATATATCAAAAAATTAATAGGGGATTTCTGAAAACATGAAATTTCCTCAATTTGTATCAAGAACAATATTTGTGTTGCTAGAGAAAAGGTAAAACTGTTCTGCAGAGCCATTTTGTAGTTTTTCTGCCAACAGAAGTCTAGTTTTTTCCTGAGAGCTTAAAGCCATTAGTTCAGAATATTTTATTCTTTTCAAATAGACTAGCAGTATAATGATTTGAATTGATTTCTACATACAGAATACAAACTGACAACGCACATTTTTCTTTCCAATTATATATATATATATATATATATATATATATATATATATATATATATATATTTAATGAGGATACATCTTATTCTACAGAATGTCCATTATGGATAACTCACACAGGAGCTATTAACTTCTCCAGATCTTACAATCTCAGGCTATAAAGCAAAAAGTATCAAAGGGTCTTTATTAATAAGTCACTTGAAAAAGGTACATTAGGCAAATAGGATTTTAGGCAGTACAGGTACCAAAGAGATGACAAAGAGCTGGACTCTGGATAAAATGGTTCAAATTCACTTTCATCAACAATTTTCTCCATTAGAAAGCTTTCTAACAGCACAGGTCTCTGACAAAAGGAGCTTCTCTACTAAAAGGCAGGAAGCCAGATGTACATGTGTGTACGTACGTGTCCAAAGCTCAGTGGTTTCTTCTGTTGAAAATTCCAGTATCTAGGCTCCCAGCTACACAGAGTAGGCATACCAAGAATAACAACTGAATAAATCATTTCTAAATGAACCTCAAGCCAGATGTGCAATGCAAAACACTTTACTCCATACCTGATAATGAGCAATGGTTTTATAGCAGATATGCAAGAAGAGCTTTGAGTGAACTGCAAGAAAGAAGGTCCAGCACTGGAACATTCTCCCACGTGCAGGCTATGCAGAAGATGATTTCTTTCTTGATGGGCATAATACTCACAGGATCACGTCATGAAGTAAGGGTCCACGTACACACCACCATGGTGATGCTTTACTCTTTGCGAGACCCTTGATTTTCCTAAGCTTTTCTCCTAGCAAAGAGTGTGTTGGCCTGATGCTAACCTTCCTTCATCAGGCTGTGAGATATACAGATAGAGAAATGATATTTTTTAAATGTGGAAAGAGGAAAGGGAGAGTTAAATAAACCTGGCTAACAGCACATTTTCACTCACTCACAGATATTTCTCCCTAGGCTAAACTTCCCCTTTGCAAACAGACTCTACTAAACCTCTGGAACTTCTTTCTGGAAACATTTAAAAAAAAAAAAAAAGGACTCTCTTCCTCCCGAAGAGTTTAACATAAAATCCTATTTAAAACCATGAGTATGCAGTTTCCTAGGATGTAAGCAAATATGTAGCCCATGACAATTCCCAATCCTTTTCCACAAACTTCAACAAATGCTTTGACCTGTGTTAAATGTACGCTTCTCCGCAACCTCAGCTGTAATAATAATTAGCAGCATGCCACTTAGCATTAATTGCTTAGCATCTAGTAAAGGTTATTTTCTAGACTGGACCAACAGCTACTGTGTTCCTCTGTGCTAATAGCTGCATTGTATTTCTCTTTTAGACTAGGCCAGACCAGATTAATAACAGTGTTTATTTGAGACTTGATTATTTGTTCTAAATTAGACAGATGATTGCTGCTGTACTTTTTCAGGCATGAGAAAGTAAGTGAGGAATTCAGAAACAATCGATCCTAAGGATTTTTTCAAATAAACTTTCTCAGGAATCTCCATTTTATAAAGCTATTGTTAAGGTGCTATCTTCTTGAAAGATGCTCCTTTTTATTTTTAATTATTTTTTGTTTGCTGGTACCAGGGATCGAACTCATGGCCTTGCACTTGCCAGGAAGCCACTGAGCTAAATCCCTGGCCACTCTTTTCTATTTTTGACACCTTAGGTGAAAGTGATAGGCGCTCCTGATCCCATTTAAACTGAGTTTAATACATGTGAATCTGTGAACCGTTAACACTCTTTTAATCCCATCATCCATTTCCTCTTTTTTGCTAATAATCTTATGAGAATTATTTTTAAAAAAGGACTGAGAATGAGTTAAGGTGAGGGGACACTAAATATCCTGATATCTTAAATCAAGCTACCACATATTTTTGACATTTTCATTTTTATCCATGGAAAGTGAATAACAGGGAGAGCAGCAAATGCTTATGTGGCCACCAGTGCATTTTTCTCCCCACTGATCAGGGAGGAGTGAATTTCTCCTCTCTGCTCCCCAGTCCTCTGTCATTTTTGACCCTACAAGCAGCCACTGTCAACTGTAGATAGCTCAGGCAGGACCACGTAATGGCTGCTTCTTGAACTCACTCCTTTTCCTCATTTTTTCAGGCAAATTACAAAAGCAGGATCGTGGAGAGTGAGCAGAGTGTAGTGACTTCGATTCCAAAGGGCCCTCAAAACGCTCTCAATTTCACGCTTCCCTGATCAGCTTTATTTATAAGAAAATAGATCTCTATGAGCAAACACTTGCACTTGGTCTGCCAAAAAAGAATTCAGCAATATTATTTTCGGGCACTTTATACAATTTTTGATGTTTTCATTTTTACCAAGATTTGAGAGCAGTCTAAATAGTATCTCAAAATGAAACTTGAGAAATCAATAAAATATGTATTTCTGTAAATATCTCAGGGGCTCGTTTTTCCAAAATCACATGCATATTCAGCAAAGATGGCTGAAAGCTGTAGAGGGGTTCACAGCATAATGTGAAGTGAATAATTATAAATATAATCACAAGAAAATCACAGTTATGATCACCTTTTATGCTCTGATGATAATTCTTAATGTTCAAAGATTTCCAAAGCTTTAAAAATTTGTGTAAGTTACTGAGTAGGAGTCTGAGAAATTGAATGGATTTTAGCTCAACTGTCACTGGCATGGGGGACACAAATGATGGTGACTTCAGAATTTCCAGTGTTTATTCTTTGTGAGAGAAAGGACTTGGGGGACTGTATTAATACTACTGACAGCCCTGCTCTCACCTTCATGGTCCTTACTCCTCGTTTATAGGGTGCCCCATGTTAATACCTACCTCTGTCACCCCTACATTTTGCTGGAGCACAGATACTCCTCTGAAGTACTGGACATCAGGCATTTCTTGTTGGGTCTCTTCCAATGCTTGTCTTAGTGAAGACCATGCATGTAAGCCTCAGGCCTCTGACTACACATCCAGACCTTGTCTACTCAAAGTGAAAGGAGAAGTGGACAATCATTAGTCCTTGCTGAGAGCTGAGCCATAAAGCAGCATCTTCATGATGAAAGTAGCTGTTAGCAGATTCAGTTTGTAGAATGACTAAAAGAAGACCGAAGATGGTAGGTCATTCTCTTATTTTCTCTGTATTTTCAAAAGATCAACCTATGTAGTCACTACGTTCCTTGGTGAATGCCTTTAACAAATTAATACCTAATATTAAGAATTTGCATGTTAATGAGCAAGATTTATACTCTCATACATTGTAGCACATATAGTATTGGAAGAGACAGAAATTCTGATATATAATAGTAACAGACATTAATAGTCTCTGAGGGGGCTGGGGATTTAGCTCAGTGGAGTAAGCACCTGCTTGGCAAGCATGAGGTCATGAGTTTGATCCCTAGTAGTTCCCCCACAAAAATAGCCTCTGTGATATATCAGCCACATACACCAAAATTATGAAATACTAAAAATCAAAATGATGGGCAGGATGCAGTATTCACAGTTTGAAAATGAAAAATGGTTTCATGCAGATTGTTCACCTTTGTATCTACAGCCATAACAGCAGTAGACTCTACAAAATGAGGCAAACGATGATGACTGTACATTCTTCCCTGCACTGGGAGAAAAATAATATGAGCCTTCATTCAGCTGTTTCTACCCTAGAAACTTACAGAAAATATACTGTTCCTAGTAATAGCCTCTTTTCTTAACAGCTTCCAGAAGAATTGTCCCCAAAAAGTGATTTCATGATTAGAAAAGAATTATACTTTTGTTTATTTAAAATTAATGTCAAGAAGTCTCGGGGTCTACTGTCAGGCATTTAAAGAATGACTCTAATTTGCTGCATTTTGTTGCACAGGTTTCAAACAACCCCTACGCCTCTCTTGTGTTTGGAGACAGGGTCTCACTGTGCAGTCCAAGCTGACCTCAAACTTGCTAGGTAGCCAAGGTTGGCCTTGAACTTGTAACCCTCCTGATTTAAGCTCCTGAGTGCTGGGATTACAGATGTGTGCCAGCACAAGGAGCCATTCCTAAACTGTACTGTCAAAAAATATACATGCTGCACATGATGTGTAAGTTTATTTGCGAGAGACAGACATTTGTAAATACTGCAGTAATTATATATTGTAACAGGCTGAAGAAATTACAGATGCTTCAGAAGATTAGCCACTTGAAATATGAAATAGGCTTGTAAAGGCTGAGTAGCAGTTACTGGGCTGGCCTTCAGTATACAGCTAAAAAGACTCATCAAGTGACAAACGTGGGTGCATGTTAACAGTGTGTCTGACAGTTTGCGCTTTGACAGTTCAAGTACTAGATGAAGTCACTTCATGGCATTGGACATATAAATGCTGCTCTAACTTGTAGAATGCTTTTGTGTGCATGCATGGCACTGCCAGCTGAACTCAGGGCCTTTGCACTGCTACATTTCCAGCTCTACACTACTTTTTGTTTTTTACTTTTTATTTTTAATATAGGATCTTGCTAAGTACCTAAGTCCCCTAGGGTGTGCTTAAACTTAGGCAGCTCGTGCCTCAGCCTCCTGGAGTGTGGTGATTACAGGTGCACACAATCATGCCTGGCTTCATATAATGCTTTAATATTTTTATTCTCTCTGGTTTATTTTTAGCTTATCCGTCTTAATGAAACCTTTAATATTAATGCAGAAATACAAATTAAGTCATCAGGTTTCTTAGATATCATACAAATCAATCTTTTTCTTATAAAGATTGTAAATCTATGCAGACTCTTAGTAAATTACAAACAGCTAGGTCAAAATTATAGAATGCAGTTAATTCACAACATTTTGTTTTATTAAAAAATAAAAAGTCATTCTGAATTCTACGAACTCACTGTTTATATCCTCCCAAATTCACAAGGAGAAGCCTGATGGGGACTGTGCAGTAAAGCGTCATTAATGGCATTGCTGCCCTTCTCAGAGGTCCCCAGTTGCTGCCATTTCCCCTTCCACACGCGAGGACAGCACCCTCTATTGGAAAGCAGGGCCTTGTCACATACCAAAATGCTGGTGTCTTGACCTTGGACCTCCCAGTTGGTCCATGTCTGTGAAAAAGAAATTTCTCGTGTTCCTAAGGCTAGCTTGTGGTGTTTTCTTATAGGACTGTGAGGCAAAGCCTCAGTGTCACCTCGATCGGCTTGTGAGACACCCAGTGGATTGGAAAAACACACTTCTAGGTGTGTCTGGGTGGAACAGGAAGCTGTGACACTGGGTACCATATCAGGTTTCTGGACCCTTCCTCTCTGGCACTGCTCCCCCATTTGCTTCCTGGAGAGCACGAACTGAGTTATATCATGTTACCTTCCTACCATGACGTTCCCTCCTTGAGCCAGGTGCCTCTGAAACTATCAGCCAAACAAAATGCTTCACCTTTAAGCTGTTAGTGCAGGAAACTTGGCTTAACAATGGAAAAGCTGACAAACAGAAGCAACCTGAACACAGACTCAGACCTGGCTATATCTCTCTTTCAGCACAAGCATTAATCTAGTCTCCTTCCCCTTTCCCTTTCCATCTTCCCCTCCTCTACTCTCTTGGGCATTTGCACTGAGACATATTTAGAGCCTTTTTAAAAAAATTTTTTTAACCAAACTGTGCATAAACAGTATGCATCCCAAATATGTCCTATTAAAAATTTTTTTTATTTAGTGATAGGATCTTGCTAAATTGCTGAGTTGCCCAGACAGAACACAAACCTGGAATCCTCCAGCTTTGGCCTCCCAGAATGTTGTGTTTTCAAGGCCTGCACCACCAGCTGGCTGTCCTTAACCTCTTCCAGCATATGTAAGAATACGTAAGCTCCAAAGCATGCGTAGCTTGAATGAACAGGTGGGGGAAATCAGGTATAAGACAATTTTTAACAAATGTTACTTAGATCTAGGTATAGTGGTGCATGCCTCTAAACCTAGCACTTTGGAGGCTGAAGCAGAAGGATTTCAGTGAGTTTGAGGCCAGCCTCCACTGCACAAGCAAGTTCAAAGCCAGCCTGCACTACATAGTGAGACTTTTTTTGAGAGTGTCTCAAAAAAAACAATGCTAATTATAAAAACATAGAAGTATATGCGATATATGTATGTGTGTGTATATATATATATCAAAATGTATCCTCATCTCTATCTCCACATTAAGTCAAGTGCTTTCCAACAGGCAAACACTGCAATTTTCTTTTCTTTTTTTTTTTTTTGGTTTGGTACCAGGGATTGAACTCAGGACCTCGCGTTTGCCAAGCAGGCACTTACGCCGCTGAGCTAAACCCCTGGCCCAACACTGCAATTTCTTATGCGTCGTCTCCAGCATGATTTTTCCCTCAATACTGGGAACTGAGCCCAGGACCTCCTTCCACATTCCCTGTTTCGATAAATGGTAGCATGATATAAATATTTTTCTCTACATAGCTTTTTCTACTTAACATTTCAGCACGGAGAAATTTTTCTTATATATTATACAGCCACACAAAATTTCACTGTATATATGTATCATAATTTATTTGATCATCCTCAAAAAGATGATCATTCAGGTTATTTCAGATATTTTTAATATAACTGCCACAATAAATATCACTTGTGCATGCATACCTGGGCAATAAATTTCAAGAAGTAGTATTGGGGGATCACGAGTGTTAGAAATGTATGTATTTAATATATATTTATACAAATCAGGATATATATGGCGGATACATGGCAAATAACCAGGATGTTTTCTACCTAGAATCAGCCAGCTCAGTGTTCCTGGATGTTAGTATTCACAAAAAGTCATTTTAAATGTTAGTGCACCTAATTACTTACGGAAGTACGTTATAATTTAGAGAAGACTCTAAAAATCTGGGTTCTCATATATTGTCACTATTTTAGTGAAAAAACCCCTACATTCCAAAGGTAATTGAAAATTTGAATTGTTATTTCTACATGTAATGAAACAAAAATAAATTTGTGCTATAAATTCTTGAGCCCCAAATTATACAGAACATCACTTAAGTGTTGTCATTCATGTATCCATCTTCAAATACCTATGTATTTTAAATACATTTTTAATATATTTATTTATAACTTGATTCAATTTTTAATAAACTGATAAATAACACAATGGAGGACATATTTGTCAATAAGAACTCAAACTTGCACGTTCATTTATACCCAAGTAAAACTATTCAAACATCCTCCATTTAGGATATACATACAAGTCTTTTGTAACTGCATTGTAAAAACAGATAACGAATACTTATTCCCTCTTTTCTCAAATGATTACTTCTTTTAAAATTTTTATTAGTATATGTTGATAATACATAATGATTACATTTTTGGTGGGAAGATGATACATATACATAACCATAGTGACACACTGTTTTACTCTATTTTTTAAGGTTAAATACAGTAATCTGGTTAACAGTGTTGTCTTTTCATAAGTCATCTTAAAACAGTTTTCAAAAATTATTTTACCATACTACTATACTTATACTTCAGTATATATCTATCCGTGTTAATTTCAAGATCCTATCAGGAAAATTTTTCCATGGGAAAACAAGTATTTATTTTAAGTAATATGATATTCATTTGCTATACTATTATCTTTTACCTTGGGGAACAACAAGAATTTGTAGAAAATTGGAGAGATTTCCAAGACATCTATGTTTAATTGAATTTCGGGAAAGAAAAAAATAATGGAACTACTCAAATATATTAAACCTGTGGATTATATTTATGTTCACTTTTACAGAATATATTTTCAGTAGTAGCCACCTATATAAAAGTCTTATAATTTTTAAAGTTATATTTAAATTTTGACATTGCAATCATATACCACTTAATTTAAACAGCTAATTTGAAAAGGTTCTATAGACTTATCCATAATTACACCATGAGATAATCAGTTCATTTTGTTAAGTCCAAAGTTCTTCATCTATAATTCTAAAATTTCAAAGCTTTGGTGACCAAAAACTTCCATTAATGCAAATGTTGTGCACTGTTACCTAACTTACAAAGAGATAACAAGTCAAATTTGAATTTGATTTGGTTTTCCTCCAGTGTGATTTGTGACCAGAATTGTGGGAAGAATCGGGTTTGTGAACAGAGGTACCAGTGTGATTACCTGCAGTCTTTACTGATCTCACATGGAGAGAATAGCTCTGAGTTTTACAGCATCAGTATTCGTGTATCAGCTTCTTCTCTTTGGGGATGCTGTATAATGTATTATATAGGTACTGGATTAACTCTCTAAAATTAAGAAAATTCTGAAGAATACCTAGTATTTAGAGTTTATAAAAACAATTGTGTACCTCAAATGAACCCAAAGGATGGAAAGTTATACTATATTCACTATCAAAAATAAAAATTACATATTATATCTTATTAATAGTGATACAAAAATAATTTTTTCAAACACAGTAATTATCATTTACATAAACATCAGTTTTGTGAAAGTTGAATATCATAAATCATACAACTCTGGAGAGTTATAACTATGAGTTTGTTGAAGGGTTGCAAAGTTTAAAGAAAGTTATATTGGAGTAAAAGATAAAGGCTTCTTCTTAATGCTTATGAATTCCTAAAGCAAAGTTTAGTGTCCTGACTTATCTATGAATAATGGCCAAATTTTGTGTAAACAGCTCTTCAAAATAGCTGATAAGCATTAATGAAGCTATTCTTTTCAAAAATGCATTTGTGTCCAAAGAAATACACAATGTTAAAGAGGAATCAATTCACACATTCTTCCATTGAAGATGTGCTATATAAAGGATCCAAGGTTACTTTTCAGGGACATTAAGAAGAGTGCATTACAGGTATACAATAAAAAAAAAAAGACAGCACTGTGTAGCAAGGTAGTGATTATTGATAATCACATTTCTTTAAAATGTAAAATATTTTTGTTTTGGTAACACTCCCTTTCCATGCAAAAGAAAACCAAATTTAGAATAAATAGGAAAACTCCTTAGGTAAACATGTTAGGTTATGCATTAGTTAGATAAGATGAGCTGACTATTTAGCTAAGAGCTCTTTACTAATAGCTTGGGTATTAGACAAGACTCACCAAACTATTAATAAAAAACTCACCGCTCTACGCCTCCTGTTTAGTATCATTTCTCTGCTATAAATTACTAACTCCAGTATAATTGCAAATCTAGATAAATTCCCTGATGGTTATACATTACAGTCACAAATCTAAAAAGCTACAACACAATATATATTCCCCAGGAAAATTAATTCTTCCAATTCTAGGCAGTTCAGTAGTCAGAACTCAGCCACCAGCTGGCTAATATGTACAGTTGGAGCCTTTGCCAGCAGGCTTCTGCATTAGTAACAGCAAGATTCCATTGCACAGAAGAATTCTGCAAATGCCATGTATAAATGATTCACTTTCGAAGAGTTCTTAAGGCGTAAGTGTTTTATCCCCCCTTAATGTTTAGGCTAACTCGCTCGGCATGATGTCGTCAGGATTAATCCTGAGTAAAGCAAACATAAGGTAGGATGTAGCATTCTGCAGAGCAACCAGAAACAAAACCTAAGGTTTAGAATTTCCACATTTCAGAGCTGCAAGAAATTTATTGATCAAAGGGTCAAAGAGCCTCACTCCACAGTTTCACAAATGGAGATTTAAGAGTTGTATGGCATTTTTCCAGATTTTAGCCACCAGACAGAAGCAGGTCCTGGTACATAACCCGGGTTACTAGCTGAGATCAGTCTCCTTTGGAAGATACCAATGACTAAAGCCAAGAAGTGGGTTATTGCCCTACAATTACCAAAATACACCAGCATTTGTTATGACTTGACCATGAATTAAAACTTTTTAATGGACAACATTATGGTATGTAAATTATTCATCAGGAAAGCTGCTTTAAAAATCAATAGAAATAATGAATGAATGGATGGATGGAGAGATAGATAATGGACTACAATGAAACATAGAGAAACATGTTCAAAGAAAAATATAGATGGTGAGTTTAGAGATAATCACTGCAGATTTATTAAAAGTTTTCGAATGCTTGAAAATTTTATTGGAAAACATTTGGGAAAAAAATATAATGGATTTGACATCCTACTAATTCTCAAAACAAAGGGATAAAATACTAATTTGGTATCTAGGTAAAGGTACAAGGAGGCTCTTTTCACTAGGTTTTCGAGTTTTCTTTAAATTCACAACTACTTTAAAATAAAAAGTTTATTTACAAGGGTGACAAATGGTTTTAGAGAACATTTTGCTTTTCTTTATTTTAGATGGACTATATTATTTTACTGTCTTCCTGAATTATATTCTCAGAGATATGCATTGGTTGCTTCTTTCCTCCCAGATTTTTAGGATTTTGGTTATGAAATCACACACAAAATCTCAGAAATTTACAGTAGGTTGATTTTCATGAGCAGTGTCTATCAACTGGAGCAAAATTTTGAATGGAATGTGTTAAGAAATTAGCAAACATACACACAAATAATATCGTGTGTGTGTGTGCACGCGCGCACGCGTGTGTGTGATTTGTGCATATACATTCATGGTACCTGGGAATAGAACTCAGGTGTGCTATTCCACTAGGCTATGTTCCAAATCCTTTCCTATTTTTTATTTTGGGACAAAGTCTCATTAATTTCCTCAAACTTGTAATATTTCTGCCTCAGCAGGTGGGATTAAAGGCATATACCACCAGGTCCTATGCACACAAATAAGTTCGTTTTCCCCAAAACTGCCAGTAATTTTGTTTTCAAATTTATTTGCACATGGAAAATTAATTTTTCCCTCAGGTATGTTTATAATGTTACACACACACACACACACACACACACGCACACACACATTTTAAGTAGACTGTAAATAAGCAAGATAAAAGCAAAGATTCCTTACCTGAATCCACAGATTGGAAACAGAAAAGAGGTACCTAGCTTGGATCACAATGCAAATAAATCTCCAGGTTGCAGGTGAAGATTTCTTACCTAGCCAGGCTTGGTAGCACACTCTTGTAATCCCAGCTCTTGGGAAGCTGAGACAGGAGGACCCTTGCAAGTTCAAAATCAGCCTAGGCTACAAAGTGAACCCAAGGCCAGCCTGAACTGCATAGCGAAAACTTGTCTCAATAAAACAAAAACAACAACAAAAAACCAAAAGCAAACAAACAAAAACCCCAAGATTTCCTACCTAAATCTAAATTTGGGGGAGTGTTAGGTCTACCTAACCCTTTATGTAGCACAAGTCTTAGCTGGGTGGTCTGTATAAGCCACGACACACATACTGAGGCTTACCACCAAATGACGTGATTTCCCACAAAATCATAGCACGAAAGACTCTGCCTTTCCAGTTGTACAATTAAATAAAAACTTAGATCTGGAATCCGTCTCACAGTTTAACCAGAGGATTGTCACTTAATTGTAAGAATAGCACTGTGTCAATCTGCTTTCTATTATTGTAACAAAATAAGCTGAGATAATTTAAAAATTAGGAGATTTTCTTCTGAGCTGCCAGCTTTGAAGGTTTGGCAGGTTGGTTGTGCCTGTTGCTTTGGGCCCGAGGCAAAGCATTGCTTCACAGTGGAAACACATGGCAGAGAAAGCTGCTCACCGCCAGCAGGAGAGAGGCAAAGAACACTCTCCACATGCCAAGAAGAGGTCCAACTAGGCCACACCTTTGAAAAGTTCTACCACTTGCCAATAGTACCGCAGGCTGGCGTACAAACCTTTAATACATGGGCCTTCTGGTGTCACTCACCCAGCCAAAGGAAGCCCTAGCCTGTCTGTACTGTGCAGACGCCAGGCTGTGTGTTCCATGCATGTGCATTAATTCTCCTAATCCTTCCAGCAGACCTCAGAGGGAACAGTATCTCATCATTTCATCGATGAAAATAACAGGCCCAGGGAAGAATAAATGTCTTGTCCAAAACTGTACAACTCACATGTCAAAGAAAGGAATGTTATGGTCCAAATTGTTTCAATCTCTACCGCAGTGGTATCCTGCCAAACACCAGGGCGCTAGATCATGAGTTCAATTCTGTCTCTAATACCCTGTGTGATCTGCTGATCACTTTATGGGGAACGTTTTAAAGAATATTATGCATCTAAATCACCAAACATTCCACCGTGAGAAGCACACACTGACATGTATCTGTTTCATAGAAGCCACAATATTTTGTAATGGTAAGTTTTGAAGGAATGATGAAAATCTCACAGTCCAGAGAATTTCAATATAATATATAAATTGTGAACTTTCATCTCTTCTTGTGGGAAGGTCCTGGAATTTTCAAAAGGTTCTTATTCCTGAAGCTTGGCAATTGACATAAAACTCAAATGAAGAAGGAAAACTGAAGACAAAAAATATTCTATAGGATATTTTCTTTGTCTAAAAATCTGATATGGTAGTTTGAAAAAGCACTTTCTGCAATGAATGATACACTATACTACATATTCTCATTTTAAAACGCGTCCCTGTGATGGCTGAGGCCCAGATTTGTGCATCGGTTGACATTTACTCTCCACTGAATCTCCAATGCCTGACCTATTTTTTTTCACATTTTAATTTAAAGAAATAAAATAATCATTCTAAAATGCTGCCTCCAGAGCCTTATAAAGCCACGGGTGTATCTCTGTTCCTCAAATCAAAGCCTTAATAATAGTTCAAAATAAGAAAATCATTGAACAAAACCGAAATTATTAAGGTATAAAAATGCCATGAATGTCAAAGTCCAAGTCAGAGTTGACTTGATTATTAGGTTTCTAAGAGGGCGAACAATTCTCAGACTTTTCACACGGCATTTGACAGTGCAATTTCAGCATTTAAAACCCTGTTGACCTAATGCAATGCTGGTTTAAAATGAAGACACTCAGTTCTGTATGTCTTGCCTAAATGGGTGGTTTTGTTCAAAGCTCTCAGAAATTTCAGAGTTAACTAGCATATACTATCCAAAGTTTCTTTTGCTGCTTTTTCCCTCCTAACACATATCAGGTAGAGAGAAAAAATATCAATGTCGTAAACTCATCTATAAATCTCTCTCCAGGAGATGTCTTTTCCTAAAGTAGACCAAAGGGAAAAAGAAATGGTGATTTTCTATTTATACTTTGATTTTTAGTAGCTGTAAAATGTTAAAATGTGCTACTGAATTACTATGTTATGTAATGGCAATCAGAACAACTGTAACAATTTTCCTGCGGCAAATTGTAAAACAATTAAAACACATTCTTTCGGAGTGAAAGCATATTTCATGATTGTTTGAAATGTGTTTCATCAAATAAATTGTGAAGGCAGCAGGCTGTGTGTTAAGAGTTTCAGTAGATAACATGTGTTATACTTCAGGATAACTATTTCAAGCTTTTGATTATGGGTCCACTTCATACTCTGTTAAAATTAAGATTCCCCAGAACTTTTCTTTATGTGAGCTATGTCTACGATGAATTATCAACTTAGCAACTACAGCTGAGATAGCTTAAAGTAGATGCAGACACAGGAATACATTCCATTATCCTTCCGAGGAAGACGTCTTACAGATCACAGTTGCCTTTAGAAGACTCCACTGCACATTCCTTGAGAGCAAAAAAGTGAAAAAAAAAAAATGATGTCTTAGCATCATACCGAAAATATGGCTGATCTTGCAAAATCCCTAAAAATGGTCTCCAGACTCCTCCAAGGTACCTGGAAAGGACCTGGAAATCTGTTGAATACAGTATACAGTGCTAGTTTTAGATCACATAATCAAAAATAAATTGATGAGTTACTTCCAAAGAAATACTTTCGATTCACACTGAGAAATGGTAACAAGGAAACAGATCCAGATAACCGAATGTCAGAAGGGAGAAGACGCGGTGATTATAGCTAGATCAGAGTTACTAGCTTAGACTTGTTACCCAGGCAATTGATACCTGTGTTCTAAACCACAACTGAATTCCAGCAACAAAAAGTTTGTTTGAAGGCAGAAATACTTTCTCATTTAGCGGGGACTTCCTCCTCACTTCCACATGCCTAATTTTATTTACCTGTCTGTGTGTCCTCCACTATTCCACAGAAGAAGCACTTGTTCAGACAGGACACTGTTAGAGGCTCTCGTCTTTCTGTTACAAGTACCCTAACACTCCATCTTGCTTTATGGCTCAAAACTCTGGGTTCTTTTTTGAACATCTGAACGTGCTGAGAAGTGCTTTCCCAGGAAAAGAACGTGACACTCTCTAGATGTGCGCTTGAGGACTCCTCTTGGAAAGAAGGTACTCACTCCTGATACTTAAAAACACCTTCACTTCCACTATTTCTAACACATTCCCCTGCGTGCCCACTTACGTGGCCACCAAAGAAAGCCACTCTGGGCTACGGTTCACCTGAACTAGCAATGAGCCACTCCAGTCCCCCTGAGACTGTGGGGGACCACAGAGGTTCCCAAGTATCAGCACTGTCAAAGCAAGTTCAAGTGACAGGAGCAAAACACGAAAAAATAAAGACCAGTTTAAAGCGTGCCTTGTTAAGCTAAAGATGTTCAGTTAGAAAGCTTTTCACCTAGGCTACCTCGTAGACACCCAGAGAAACTGCTTTAATCCAAGTGTAGGATAAAGTTCTTGATGTTCACTTCCTGACATCTTTTGTAAAATCACCTGCTGCAGTGTTTCTGATAAACGCTGCCAATACCTTCAACGTTACTTCCTGTCCAAAGCGTATCTTTCGTGGTGAACTTGTACAGCCATTTGCTTGCAAAGAATAAAACACTGTAAAACTCATCATCTTTCATTTTTTTCCATATTTCTAGGAACCAAAGAAAACCATGAGGGATATGATTGGTTTGGTTTTTCCAGACAGATTTTTTTTCTAATTTTTATTTTTTTAAGGACAAGATCTTACTATATATCCCAGCCTCAAATTTGTGATCTTCTTATCTCTGCTCCCTGAGCCCTGGGATACGGTAAAGGCCTTCATGCCTAACCGAGACATTTTTAATATGATTATTTTCTTACATCTTAAAATTCAGATTTAAAAAATATATACATGACACTAGTTTTATAAATGAATTTACTATGCAGCTAATTCTAATCTTGAACTTGCTACTAACAAAGTTTATAGGAGTATTGACTTACAGATCTCTATGTTTTCATTTGTCAAAAAGCTGGATAACAGCAGAAGAAAAATTAAGTAGGGCATATTTAGTTATTCCTAGCATATAGTAACATACCTTTCCCTTTGCTTTGTGAATGACGCAGAGGCTGAACATTGACATTGGAATGAAGCAGGGCTTTCACGTGCAGCCTGACTGTCACCCTGGTCACATACCCTGTGACCTGCAGTATCTTGTAAAACCTCTTTTAGAAGTTAAGTATATTTTTTAAAATATTGCAATGACTTAAAATTGCTAATTTTTCTCATTCAGAACGTTTAGTATTTCTCATGTGACAAATTGTTTTGGTCTTTTAAGAATACAAAAATCTAGAAGCCTCTGCTATTTAATTATACAATAAGTTATATATTCAGAGCAACACAATTGGCAAAAATGATGTTTTCATGCTATGCAGTAGATTCTGGCTGTAATGAATTCCATTTAAATGCAGATTATTTTTGTAACTAAAAGACCCTCAGATTTGACCATGAATAGGAGATGAAATATGACTTACATTTAACTGTAAATGAAACATTTCACTCTAGGGGTAAAATAGTGTTCAAGTCCAATAAATGCTGGCCAGATTGGCAGACACCTTTTTCAAGAAAAAATTGATATCATGCAAACTCATGAAGTTTAGATTTTTTACTATTTTGCTGACATAAATATTCATAGTACTTGGTACATAATGTTCAATAAGTATCTATTATGTAACTAAGGGTTTGTAAGGAGAAAAGAAAGCTAATGACAACAATGTGACTCCTGCTATGTGTATGAAGTAATCTTTAGGTTGGTGGCTGCATGTGCTTTTTAGACCGGGGTATAAGATTGTTTAATAAAAATGCACAGGTTATATGAACTGTATGTATAACTGACAAGTTCATGTGTTGAAATCCTAACTGCCCAATGGGAAAACAGTCAAGTGTCCCAGTCAGGATAGAGCCCTCAGGAATGGGATTAGTGCCCTCTTTGGGTGACTCAAGGCAGTTCTGACCTCTTTACCAAAGATGACAGCAAGAAGACATCCATGAGTCATGAAGCAGGCCCTCTGCACACAGGGACTCTGCTAGCACATGGATTTTAGATTCTCAGCCTCAGTCCTATGAGAAATAAATTTGTGTGTCTAAGTCTCTCAAGCAAGGGTATTTTGTGATGGCCCACTGCACTGACTGCAACATAAAAAGAAATGATAACTAGAAGCTAAATTTTACTTTTTAATCATCTACCACATGTTGCCAATCTAAGAAAACAGGCATTTTTTCTAAAAAATTGTATGTTTGGGCAAATTTTTTTAGCGGTTTATAGGTGATGTAGAAGTAGAAAGCAAGACAGTCAATCTATGAGTTAGTTAGGGACTTCGACATTTACTTCGAGGCTATTAGCAAGAAGGATGAAAATTATCTTTCGGAGACTCTTTCAGAGTCACCATTTGCATCATGCCAATCTTTTCTTAGAAGCCTCCAACAATTTGGAATTACCTCTTAAAATCATATGAAACATAATAACAGATGGTAAAGGTCTTATAAAGTCTCACTTGTCCTTTACTAGTTAACTGAAGAAACACACCAGTGAAGAATGAATCCCTGGAAGATGTGTATCTTGGACTATAATTTCAGATCTAGCTAAAATAACATCATAAATAGGATAAAAATTAACCCTTCTATCATAGTTCACGCACACTTTTTTCTCCCACCTGAAAAATATTTTGCTCCTCTCCTCTCTTTCTGCTTTTCACCCTCCTTTAACATATTATGAGGTATCTTCTGACACCAAAGATGCAGGGAACCATTCCCTGAAGTCAATGTACTTAGGGTTCTTGATGTCTAGCATGAGCATTGCTTCCAGAATTAGGAAGAACTATTGCATTATGACCACATAGCTGTGTGCTTGTGTAATATTTACAAAAGTGACACAGGTAGATAAATGTTCCCTTTCTTATTCCAGCGTTCCCTAAACCACACCTCCTCTGTGTCAGGTGCCCTTAGAGAGCCCATAGCCTTTAGTGGAAAGTACACAAAAGGAAGTAGATTTGAAAACACTTATAATTGGGTTCAGCGAGGTACGTTTCTGGAGCTTTCTGGAACTTTTGTGTAAAGTAAATACGAGTGTTCTTGGCACAAGAATGGAATCCTAGAGGGCACACAGGCCTGAATGAAGAGTACCAAGGTAGAGATCATGTCACCACAAAAATGTGTCATGCAACAACTGGTAGCATAAATTGGTGGGTCACATATGAGGAAAAAAGAGCTTTAAGTGCACAATTAAAGTTCATCTGTAGAAAATATATCCAATAACGATATGCACTGTAAACTTTTAAGTGAAGAATTTTATCCTTAATAAAATTTAGTACAAAATGAAGCTCTCCCCTGTCTGGAATATACATGGTAATAAAATCTATATAATGGTAAGTACATAATCCTCTTTTCTATAGCAATGGAAATTTCATGAAATTAAACATATCAGAGTTTGTGTTTTTAGGGTGTACACATATAGTAATGATATTAAACATGTGAATGTCACTAAGTAAAGTTTCAAGTTTTATTGTAGCTCAATGAAGTAATTTTGCTTTCCCATTGTATTATCACCAGTGAGCTGTAGAACTGAATGAAACGTCTCTAAAATATCCATACTGAAAGACAAGTTTCAATCAAATATGCTAGAAAGTATGTGATATTTACTTTCAAAATTCTACTTAAAATGTTCTAGACAGATAACATCTAAGTTCCATGTTCTATACATGAATATTCTCAGCAAATACTATCAGAGTATATGGACCACAATTAAGGCCAAAAATAATTGCATAACTGGATCAAACAGCTAATGAAAACTATCTCTCTGTAGTGTTTGTGTGATCCTTTGTTTTAGCTCGGTTTGTAATACATTTTCTATTCATTTTGTTTGTTTAACCTGACATTTTGTATTTTACATATAATGTAAAATTGTTTGTATTCTTTTAATTTAAAAGTGTTGCCCTCCCTATTTATACAAATTTCCGGGCTCACAAAAACTTTACACAGTACTTCTTGGAAAGGAATAGTTAATACTCCTATGATCATATCAATTTTGCATGTCTGTATCTGGTAATTTAAGTAACACTTTTGAAGGTAACGATATGCAATATTATAACCATAGTTAAATTCATATCATCTTGGTTTGAAAACCTATAATGCTATTGTTTGGGGTTTGGTGTTTTTTGTTTGTTTCTTTTGCTTTTAATTTTTCTTTGCTATCATTTTTTTCTCTTAAATAAAAAAAGATAAGCTACACAACATTATTCTGCCTTCCCTGTTAGTTTCCCAAAGTAATATTATTGTATTTTAGAATTGTCTCCCCCTTAGCAGCAAATCTACAGAAGCAACTCTAAGTATACTTCACACTTAAATAGGGGAGACATGAGTTAAGGTAAGTGAAACTCTATGAAGTAAAAAACAAATATTTACTACTGATTAAGGTAACACTCTGCCTAACCTGTGTGCATTTCAGAAAGTGAGTAATTACACTGTTGGCTTACTTTTTTTTTTTTAGAAAAGAAAGTAAAAGTATCTTAATAATTCTAAGCAGTTCTATGGATCTGTTACTTCCTTCAAATAAGCAAAGAGACCATTTTCTCAAAAAGCCAAGAAGCATAGAGATGATATGAAGCTGATTGATTTTTAAATTTTACCCTGCATACTGAAAACTCTTGGCAGATACAATATTCCAGCGATGGGCTGTGTAATACTCATCAAAATTAAATACCGCTTTCAAAGGTGCACTTGGGCTAGAGGGCACTTTAGGTTAAGGAAGAGTAATCTCTTCTACTTACTATAAGACATTGAGAAGACAGGAATTGATGGAAATGACTACAAAGAGAGTGTCAATACCATGAAATCGGTTTTGAATTAAAGTAATTGCTTTCACTGGATGTTCCATGGACCAGGAACATGCTTTGGGGATTTGATGTGATTCTCGAGAACACACCTCAGACTTCTGAATCTGAAACCCTACCAGTGAGAACAACATAAATTTCCATAAGCCCTGCAGGTGATTCCAGTACACAGTCAAATGTGAGAATCATTACATTAAGACAGGCATGGAATATCTCATGTCTCATGTCTCACAGCTACCCATCAATAGAGTTGTAAGCCCTATATAACTGACAAGTGCTCCAACATCTTCTCAACAGCCCTCTCCACAAAAAAAGAAGATGCACAGCTTTGCAAGGTTTGTGATTATATGTAGATTATTTTAGATGAATATTAATTTTGTATTACAAACTAAAGTTTACAGTATGGATGAATCCCCTAAATGTTATGCTAATTGAAATAAATCAGATGCCAAAATGTATCTTTTAAGGAAACCAATCAAATTGTATTATGGGAAAACCATGCTCCTGAATTACTTCAACTAATTGTACCTCAACAGTTCCATTGCAAATATAACATTCTCAGGCTCCTGAGAGGTTGGGCCTTTAACATAACTTTTCCAGCAGACACAGTTACACTAATAAGTACAGTGTATCTAAAAACAAAAAAACCTGAAACAAATATATATATATATATATATATATATATATATATATATATATGATAGATAACTGTACTAAAAATCTGGTAGTTCATAAAAAAGAACAGTTTGTGCTGTCATTGTTTGATCATTTTTTTCATGCCTAAATCTTGTAACCTGAGCAACTATTTCTAGGATAACAATATGCAATATATTAACTAGTGTTAATTACCTACAATTTTTTTGAAATTTTATATCATTTCTAACTTTTTTGTTTTTTTTTAAATAAAAAATAGCTATTATAAAAACTATTACAATATATCCACACAAAATGTCTAGGCATAGTTGAATAAATGCCATCAAAACTATCCCTTACAACACTAGCATTAGTAGCAATTGAGTGATGTGTTACTACTTACATTTTAAAAAGTCACCTAGGTGATTCAGGCTCCTTAACTCAATCTTATTAGCAGAGAACATGTACAATGTCCTAAGTAAGAATGGATCCCATGTAAGTACAGTTTAAGTGGCATGATTATCAATAGAATGAAATGATTTGAGAAACACAAGAAAGCAAAACATGAAAAATCTTTGAAGACTAGTCCTCAGCATATACTTGTCTATGCAGACAATGTGTCTGAGGCAGGGGTCTCCCTAGAAAGACAGCCACCCTCACAGGAAGGGGCCAGAAAGGACACCACAAGGCTTCTGGCTTTCTGGTCAACTAACCAAGGCAGGCTGCTTCCTCTGACTCAGCTCCTCAAGTTTCATTCTCCCTTCCTTTAATTGCAGACCTTCCTAGGTGCTCATCCAAGTTTCTTTTGGTCATTAGTAATTGATTGATTGATTGATTGATTTTGAAATTTTCTTTATGCCAATTTTATTCCGGAGTGGGGTGTACAAGTGGCTTTTCTTTTCATCATTTTCCAAGTTTTAAATTTCATCAGGGATCATGAATACTGATAGCTAACATATCCTCTATAGATACATTCATGACTAAAAATCAAAAGAGAAAGATATTCTGCTGAAGAAAGTCCTATCTCATGTGACTTAACACATTTTCCATAATGTAAGATGTTACCACACACCTGGATCATTTTGAAATTTCTTTCATAATGCTATAATTTCTGACTTATTTTATTATTAACTTCTTTATAATATTCCATGTCTATGCTACATCTCCCTGAATTAATAAAACCTATCAGACTAGGGACTTTTCAACTATTTTCCACTGATAACTCAACTGCTAGGAGATAGCATACAAGAGCACTCAGTAGGTATTTATTGACTTTCCTGAATATGCTGTTAAGACTTGAAATACCCTAATCCTTCCCCATGTCTTTTCTATGGCTCCAGATAATATCTGACTTTGACCTAATGGGCCCAGAATGATTTCATTTTAACAGACCTGCTGTCGCTCTAATGTAGGGTGCTTCTTTTATGAAGGTCTATGCACAATTTGGTTTTTGCTCTGTGGTCAATAGATACAAGGAATTAGACATGAAAGGCAGAGCAAAAAACATTTTTGAGGTCTCATAGTTCACAATAGACCAAACTGTTCTGAAAATGAAATGTCCCAGTTTAACAAAACTTTTATTGAGATCTAAGGTTCCTTCTGAAAGAGTAAATGCAAAAAGGCGGTCTACTCAACTAATCTTGACAAACCAATTAGATCCACTGTCTCTTAGAATTTATGTCTCTTTACATATTTTATTATCTTATGAAATAATGAATAACAAATTTCTCAGTGCTCTTTGAGGCTCAAGAAGACAGGGTAGTGTCTACCAAGCTGGGTCTGTGTCACACTCATGAGCCTTGTTAAATTACAGATAGATGGGCATTTAGCCCGGATAAAGCAGATCCAAAGTTTGGCATTTCTAAGGAGATTTCTGTGATGCTGAGGCTGCTAACCTCAGAAGGAGAGTGCAATCCACTGGACTACATCAGTCCCAAGTTCTCATGTTTCTCTTCGTCTCCAAGATTTCATAAGTTCTCCTCTGAAGGGACACACCCAGGTTCTGAAACATGAGTCAGGCAATTTTTCCATTGGTTTGAAAAAAAGCAATTTAATGCATGAGTCATAAATCCCCAGTTAATATTCCTTGGGAGTACGCAGAAGATCCTGCAAGAAGTTTCGTGAAACCTATCCTAGCCTATTTTCATAGAATCTGGACCAAAATCATCATGAACAAATGGTACAAATCAGAAGCATTTCAGGGCCAGTGTAAGAAACCCTGGATATAGTTACAATTTTTTTTCTCAGTTATAGATTAAAGATTCAGTCACCAGGATTCCAAAATGCCAATGATAATACCAACTTTACAGGTCTATAGTGAAGGTGACAGGAGAACATTAATTCAAAAATATCAAATCATTTCATAGAAAAGTAGCATAAAATGTAAAAGTAGAGTGGCAATAGTTTTCTGAAGTTTACTTGTGAATAAAATGGGTCATTTGCTGGTAAGCTAGAAAATTATCTTTTTGTCTAAAATTTTGTTCCCTTCTCTAGCAGAAGGGAAGGGAATGTGAAGAAAATATGTCTATAAGCAAAGATAGTGAAAAACTCAGGTTATCTTGTGAACTTTAATTATATTCTCTGTGAAAAGTATACCTTAAGAATCACTGTGTTAATCAGAAAGTTCTATTTTCCAACACTTTATTATTAAGGACATAAAGGTGGAGATATCATTATATCAAAATACTTACATGCTTCCATGTAACCTTACTACACTGAAGCAGATTCCACTACTAACCACAGCATCACCTTTTGAAACAGTCATTGGAAAGTGAACAGATTGCTGGAAGTTATAAATTAGTAAGAGGCATAAAACTATATAAAATAAATTCTTAATATTGATTTTCTGGTATATTAAAATCTTAAGTGAAGCAATTTCAGCTCAGATAATGAACACAAGATTTCTCTCCATGCATATTTACCCCAAATCAAAACATTCTAAATTTAATTCTCATTTGTGGATAGCGAATCAGTAGGATTAGAGCTTTCAAACTAGAATAACCTCTGTGTGTGTGTGTGTGTGTGTGTCTGTGTGCGCACACGCGCACACAAATGCTTATGTGTGTATTGAGAGCTGAATTTGGGAGTAGGAAGTTGGAGACAATTGGAAGTAATAACCTAAATACTGGATCACTTGTTCATTCTCCCATGCAATACAAAACATAAATTTTTTCTGCAATGCTAACATTAAAACCATATTCCAGGCTTCCTAAGAGGTCTGAATGCTTGGTTCCTATTCCATATTTTAAGATGCCTTTTTAAAAGCAAAGACATACACACCAAAGATCCCAGATTTTAATATATTAGAAACCACCACCAAGAGTGCCATTAAACCAAAAACTGACTGCTGAGTAAGTTAATATCATTATATTCATTTTAATTATAAAAGAAATGCTTAAGATTTATTATTTTTCTTAGACTTTAATATATGGTTTCTGTATAATGCTCTATTTTAAAGAATTATTGTCTTTAGAAAATAATTTGAAGTTACCTTATCATACACCTTACAGAAAAAAAAGTCTAGCTATTTGTAAAGGTGGCCAGTGTAGAAAAATTCATAATGGCTCAAGGCAACTCTAAATCTCATCTATTAGTACCAATGCTTTTGTCTCATTGTTCTACCCCACATAGCAACACACCCCCGAATTTACATCCCTAATGCAGTACTTGGTGTCTAATCTCTTTTGCTTCTCTCTCTCTCTGTTCTTAACAGTTTCAAACTCTAAATGAACAATTCATGTGACATCAAATGACATAGATATTACAACTGCATTTTGTAGGTCAGTATTGTAGGTTTACATGATACAAAACTGTGTGCTGTCAAATTAGCATCTTTATGTTGACAACAAGGAGCAGATTTACTAAATATATATTAGATACTAGCAATGAAGAATATATATATATATATATAATATTCAAATCCAACCAAGAATGGCAGCGTTCATCTGTATACATCTGCCCTTGGTCAGGTCATTAATTTATACAGGATTATAGATATTTATGTCTCATAGTGTACTCAAAATGTAAGAGAGTACAGAAGAACATGGTTTAATGGCAAGATTTTCATTTTTGATGAGTTGAGGTGTACTAGAAACTTAAATATGCATGAGAAACTAGCTTTCCCTAGAACATTGGCAATTATTTGACATTTAAATAGCACCATCAGTGTGTTCAGTGACATTATACTGAATGCTTAAGAAAATAAATCTTGTTAAAGTGTCCAAGAAATTACCAATAAATAATAATTAATTTACTGGGCATGGTGGCAAGTGCCTGTAACTCTAAGACTTTAGGAGGCTGAGGCAGGAGCATCACAAGCTTGAGCCCAGGCTGGGAAATTTATCAAGACTGTTTCAAAATAAAACTTAAAATAAAAGGGCTGAGGACATAGATCGAAGTGAAGGCCCTAGGTCAATCCTACTGCGAATTAATAATAATCCTACTACAAACTAATAATGATAACAACAATTAAGATGGTTACTATCCCTGTCGCTTTTCTCATGTCTAAGTAATACACAGATATTTTACATTTACAAGCTAAGTCAAAGAAATTTACTTCTACAAAACGCTTCATTTTCACCCAAAGTCTGACGAGGAGATTGTTTTTATAATTTTTTATTTTAATACCATACACTTTCTTGAAATTGTTTATGGGATATATGGTAATATTAAAAATGTACCAAGTGTTAATATATAACAAAAAATTTACCTCTTCTTGATGCTAATAAATTGAAGCATTCAATGTTAGTTTTCAGAATTCTGCTTTTATGAAAAGAACTTAATCTCAGAGAAACAACCACCAGAACCTAATACAACAACTAAAATCACTGAGGCATAGGTTGTCCATTAGCGGGTCAGTCACTCTTGCTTACTTTTGTATAGCAGAGATTTAGAATGACAATTTTAATGTTTTCATTTAAACTCAACTTTATATACCATCAATATTCAGATCAAGAATGAGGAAGGCTACTAATCCTCTATTGTCACATGTATGAGCATTACATCAATTTTAATATTAATAAAGTATGCACTGTGATAAACACAGAAGCAATATTCTGATTGAAAGGAGAAAGATAATAATAAATGAAAGATGGAATCATTCATTTTTAGAATTACCAGTAAAATCAATGTATTAAATCTGAGCAGTTGATCTGTTTTCAGATGCAAGAGAAAGATGTCCTTGTGTTGTTTTAAATTGTTGAGATTTGTTTGTTTCAGAATCTCAGCAGAGTTAAATTTGAATCTCAGTCATGGCATAGCTCTCAACTCCTGAGTTCTTCACTAGTCATTGCTGCTTTCACCAGTATGATTTCCGTCCTCAGCAGCTGCCTTTGTGTAGAACAGGGTCTCACCGATTCTGTTGACCCTGCTATTCCCTTCCCTTCTACGCACCTCCCATTGCTCTTGCATTCGCATCTTCCAGGGGCAGATTTGCTAGTGGTTCACTACACTCGTTATCAAGATAAAAGTTTTATTGCACCAATCCGACAGGCAAACACAACACTTATGAAAAAGAGACATAGCTATTATGGTTTCCTGTTTGTGAGATTTAATGTGATCTAATGCTTACCAAAATGCACAGTATTTCCAAAATTAGAATGAATACTGGGGACAGTGTATTACATGATGAGTGGAGATAACTATTAACTGTATTTTTGCAGGAAATCCTTCAAACCCTTAGAATGTGTAAGATACATGAAAAGACACACACATGCACTGGTGTTTCACTTAGCTCTTTGGTTCATAGAAACTTTTCCCTGTCTTTTCCAATGTTGAAGAACTAAAATATATCAACCATAAATAACACTATCGGTGCATTTGTACTCTTTTGGAATCTCATAATCACCTGTCTATTCTTAGTTCTCACCAGTAAACTACAAGATACGCATAGTATTTGGTGGTATTTTGTTTACTGGCAACAAAAGGAGCATTTTTAGAATATCTGACCACTATAGATGTCTATAGAATGACGCTACTGACACAGTCTAATTCTTACGTTTCTGTTGATGGATTTAAAATGAAAGAATTCTTGTGATATTTTGAGTTCGTCTCAGAATCTACTTGGTTAAATCTATAACGTAAGAGAGGAATAAGAAACTCTTTGGAGGCACCATCACCTCAATGATTTCCTAATTAATGTACATAACACATATGTTTAAGAATGGTGCCACTGTAATCAGCAAGATGCCACAGTCTTCCCTGGGAATAAAAATAGAGACTGAAGTGTTCTTTTCTATGATCTTGAAAAATTGGGATCATTTTGGCCATTTTTACATGAAAACTAAATTCCATTGGTGTTATCTCAACACAAACATGTGGAATCACAAAATCTGAAAGAAATCTCAGACCTCATACAGTTCAATATTTTTCATTCTATTTTTGAGAAGTATAGTCTAATTAAATTATTTTCTACCTAAAAGTTGTAATAGTCCAGTATTGTTAAAATATTGTATCTGGGTTTTTCTGTACTTCAAATAACTCTTTTTCATCTACTAAATTCCCATCCTCATGCTAAAATTCGATAAGCCCATCATCTCTTTTATGAATTTTTCTGAGTGAAACAAATAAGGCAGTCATTCCATCATGCTTCCTTGAAGAACACAGCTTATGTGTCAATCACAGTGTATAGTATAGTGTACTATTATTGCAACCCCAGATTGACAACTGACTTATTGTTTTGCTACTTTCATCTTAAACATTCATCTCTAATAAAAAGAAAGGACTTCCTCAATGTTCAGAATTAATAAATGCTTTCTGGAAATGCCCCAATTGAGCATTATCACTTTTAATAGAGACAAAATTCATTTGACTTTATCAACAAAAAAGCTAAGTGTATGTGAAGAATATTAACAATATTCAACATGTGTAATTAACATAAGGGTCGCAGGCTTAGCCTTGAAAGAATAGCATCTAACAACATATCTCACACAGCAATTCAATAATATTCAAGTAGTAATTGCTTTTGCAGCTATCAGTGGCATGAAACATGACTGTTGCAGGGGAAAATTTAAATTTTACAACACATCTCTGCTTTCCTATCTCCACTCTCTTACATACAGATGGCACTGCCTTATGTCTTTCTAAAAGCTGCTTCCTGTCAGCCAGGTTAACCATAAGGCTGTCTATCATCAGAAGATAATTCAGTCTCATTATTTTTTTCTCTTTTCTTTTAATGCAATTCAAGTGACTAGACTGACCCAAAATATTTCCAAAGAGATTATACCTATAAAATTTCTCTAGACTCCCAGACAAAAATAAATATCAATACACTCTTCATAGTCCATTCAAGAACTGACATCCTTAGAATCAAAGAAACAAACACTTCCTGATGATGTCACATCTAAATACTCTTAATTAGTGGAGAAGAAGAGGTAAACAAGTGGTTTAACTTTGTGAACTCAGAGGATATATACTCCTTGTTCCCAGAAGCTGAATCTTACCATAGTGCCAGATAAGCTATGAAACATCCCATTAAAGTTCACTTTGGAGTTTTCTCTATACAGATTTTATTACTAAAATCACAGAGGGACCAACCTCTGCCAAAGTAGGAAAGGTATCCTATAAGTCAAAAATGCAGAATGTAATCTTGTGTGAAATTTCTCTTTACTGATGGCAAAAAGGAGGAGGAACACAGAAATGCGGACACAGAAAATAAAGTCACTAAAGTTAAGCCTATGGTGTGTGAGATTGGTGACATCTTTAAGAAGAAAATAAGGAAAGAAACATTCAGCCACATTACAATCAATGTGTTTACACTGTGGAAAAAGCACTAAAACTAGACAAAAATGCTATACTGTGATGTAATATTTGTCATTCCTGATTTTCTTATGTCTCTAACTCAAAAGAAAATTAATTTGAAATAGCATAAAGAAAGCTAGGGAAATGTCAAAACATTAAAAGCAATAGCTGAGAGATTAGGAATAGAGTCAAGGTATTAACAATAGGAAGGAGGGGTCAATTGCTAATACAGAGCTCCTTGTTAATACATTTCTTGGAATACAAAATCTTTAAACATTGAATTGGCCTTTTTCTGGTGGTAATACATATGACAAAACATACTTCCAAAAGAAACTGCAACCTTCAAATGTCAAGATCATTCACATATGAGAGGGCAAAAACTCAGAAGGAAAAAGGGCAGATTTCTCTAAAATTAAGAGTTTATCATTGATTTTGACTTTAACATTGTCATTGAGAGTAAGGAGAAAAAAAAAGACTTTCATATCCTGCCTCTTGTAAATGACTAAATTTGAAGGCAAATGATTTGCTGCAGTATAGCCACAGTTGTTTTCTTAAGTATTATTCTAACAGGTCATTCATGTGTATGACCAAATATCCACATGATAAAGAATATATATTAAATTATCTCACTTTCTGTATTTGTGATCATTTGAGTTGGAGTCTTGGGCGTAAATTCTGGTTGAGTTTCTGCTGAAACCTTGTCTTAGTAAAGCATCACACACAATGAGTTCCCAGGGTGCGTCCTAATAATCCTGAAACTGAAACCCTAGTTCTGCACCCAGGACAAGCCCAACACCACTCTGTCAGCTGTATCTTTGCAGCTCTACTTGTTACCCATGTCTGCATCCCCAGTTCTGGAACTTTTGGCTATGTTCAGAGACTCCTGCTAATCTGAGGAGAGGACAATAGATTTCTTAGTTAGACTGCCACTGATGGTTCTACTTTGAAAATACTGTTACTTCTTCCCTCCCACCCTGCTGTAGCTGTGGTACTTATGACTAGGTCTTTCTGTGTGGAAAGGTCAAGTTTTAGGTTATCACAACTTTTTACGGTTAATGCAATCATACCCAATCTCATCAAAGTGACAATGTCAAACTATAGGCTTATTCACAGAATAATATTTTGTATGCTACTGAAACATGATGTATCTGTTTACCACTAGGCAGAGTCCAGGGCATGTGAAGAGGGACAAAAGGATGACAGAGTTGCCTGAAATTCCCATTACCGATGTAGAACATTTCATATCAGAGGCAGAGCTCAGATACTTTATCTCACGGTCATCTGATGCAGGCTATGGATTCAGTCAGTTTTATCTTTTTTTCCTACTAATTATGAGACCTCAGGCAAATTGAGCAAGTGTTTTCTCAACTATCAAATAAAAAGGAATATAATAGAGCTCATCGCATAGATTCGGTGAAGATCACTAAATAGGATAACATATGCAAAGCCCTTACAATGATGCCTCAGACACAGTATTATTAATAAACATTAGCTATAATTGGAATATTGTTCTTTTTCACATTTGGCAAGAAAACCAGTTCTCTGCTGAGGAACAAAACAAGACCAATGAATAACCTTCTCATTTATCAGAAAAACTGTAAAACTGATATGGCTAATCTTTTAAAAATAGTAGATGGTAATTATGTGCTAAAGATTATCTTAAATGTTTTATGCATACTATCTCACTTAACTCACAAGCACTCCTCAAGATAGTATTCATTACTGTAAATTTCTGAGACACAAAAACTAAACTATCTGTTTGCCAAAAGCAAAAGAGGTAGAAAGCACTTAGGGGCCCAGATTGAACATCTGATAATAAGATCGGAGCCAAGTCACTAAACAGTCTCTGCCCTGTAACTACTGCATTCACTTTTTCCTGAGCCTGGAAATGGCAGTGAGCACGTCATTTCCTCATTTTATTGTATATCACAGGGGAAAGGCTCCATCAAAAACTACGGTTTAGGTAGGAAAATAAACTTGGATTCAGCAAATTAACTTTCAGCATAGCTCTCAATGACTAGGGTCTCAGACTATTAAATTTTGAATTTCAGAAACACGCTCTAGCAAAGAACAACAGCTGTTGCTGAATCCCAATCCACAAGGCAACAGCCGTTGCAGCATCTGGACCAACAGCTACCAAAGCTACATCAGTAAATAAGGTGAAAGCCCCGATGCAATTGGACCCTTCAGAATCCTCTGCCTAGTCCCAGGACGGGGCGCACAGGCATCTTCACAAGGGAGGCAAAGGGCATATTTTTTTAAAAGCTGTTCCTGCAGGAGACTGTGACCTTTGCTCTCTGTTGACAGAATGGACAGTAGAGTTGCCAGCTGGAAGTCAATGGAGATTTTAATTGAAACACATATAACTATCTCCAACGGGAGGGTGGGGAAAGCAAACTGAAGAGTCTAAGTCATATCTAACGAGCACCCAGCATGGCTTAGTTCCCTACACATGATCCCCCATTAGCCTAGGCTTGTTTGTTAAACAAACAGTCAGAAAGGAAACCATTCAGCCCTTGAATGTATTTGGCCCTGTTTATCTGTATCAGCACTATCAGTTTAAGTAAAATATAACGATATTCAGGACCTTGCTTATTTGTTTTTCCCCTGGGAACAACAGACAGGAAAACAATACTGAAACAAAGTATGTGCTTTTTGAAAAATAACAATAGGTTATTGAATATTGTGTGATGTGTAACTGTTGATAAAAAAGAGTGTGTGAATCTTATTTGAATTATTTTTCACAGACACTTCCCTAAATTGTTGATTTTTATTTAAAATTGGTGTTATTTTTTCCAAGCCTTATTATTCCATGGAGGTGGTTACTTATATTTAAATTAATTACGTATTTAGCCTGGGTAACATCACCTAGTAGAAATAAAGTACATCTTCTTCAGTTGGTGCACAATATGGCTGTTTAGCAATGCGGTTTGCTATATATGGGGATGTTTGTTTAAAAGGGAAGAAAGTGTCTGTGAAACAAAAAGGTCATTAATCATTACTACTCAAGGTACTGAGCTTTCTAAAGGTTACTGGTCCTTCCCCATTATATTAATCACTTATTTTAAAGAGTCATGGCAAATAAGTTTCAGCTATCTGACAATGATATCTTCCTGTTCAAATATATATGAAAAAGGTTTAAGAATGAAGCCAATGGACAAGGAAGGCAGAGACTAAAGCTACATTTTGGGTTTGGCATTAGTGAGAAAACAGAACTGACCTTTCCAGTCTGTTTTCCAGGTAGCATTTATAATGTTCCCGTGATATCAAAAATGCTACACTAGCACACAGCAAAATTCTCATAGAGAAGGAAAATACATTGTTAATTTTTAATTTTTTTTTTCAAAATCCATTCCACAAACAAATGGCCCTTCAAATGTTTCTCACTCAGATGAGGATAAGAATACAGCCGAGCTGGATTAGTCCATTAAAGGGACCACAGTGAAGAACACAGAGACTGGGGTATCGGACAGGTGGATACAGGCATTTTCTCTGCAGGCCGTGCAGTCAACGAACGGCACTCCTAGTGGCAAGAAAACCACTGAGGGCGCAGCTGATATTGGGTGGTGCTTACTTATTCTAAGGCATCTTAATGTCTTGGCCTAGTCAGGAACTTGGCACAAATGAACTTGGGTCACTGTTAACCACAGTTAGTGACTCTAAGGACAAAGTGATACTGTGGGTCATCCAGGAATGCACAACTCTTAGCAGCATGTCAAGAGTGTCCCATGTTGTCACACATCCTCTATCCCTAACAACCTGGAACAAATGAAGGCTTTATTTCTCGTTGAGAATTACACCTTCTAAAAGGGAATTTAAGATTGTACAAAATATAACTGTGAAAAATCAATAGGTATTAATAAACACTGTATGAATATAAAGTGAACGAATATGCATGTGCTTATGTTAAGCAGACTTCATCAAACCTCTAAAGGCTTTTTCCAATGACTTGAAAAAACAACAACAACAACAATAAAAAAACCTGAATGCGTGAGCTATTTGTATTCATTCGTGCCCAAAGCTCTATATTCCAACTCTGTTGTGTACTGAATTGAAAGTCAATTCATTACACATTCTGACCAATTATCATCAGTTATGTGCACACCACTGGTGGTTAGGATATTTATAGAATTATCCTTGTGCTATATATTTATGTACAATGTTATGGGGGGACCCAGATGCAAGATTTGTGAAATGAAATGTAATAATTCATAAAGTGGAATGTATGAAATTTGGCAGTTTCAACACAAATTTGCTTTTGCAATTGGGAGCTGACAATATCATGAGGAAATCTGCCAATGGAACAAATTTTATAAGCTTAGAGAAATGGTACATGTGGCACCCTCATGTAGCAGGAAGAAAATTACCAGATTTTCTCTTTTTGGGAGTTGGGGTATTGGAGACTGAATCCAGGGTCTTCACATCAAAGTACATTCTTCCTTATTTTTAATTTTTCACATTTTTGACACAGGATCTTATGAAGTAAATAAATGTTGCCTAGCCTGAATTTGAACTTGGATCCTCTTGTCTCAGCCTCCCAGAGTGTTGAGATTACACACATGCATCACTGTACATGGTTTGTTAATTTTCATGCTCATGATTCTATGAGCCACTTAAAAATTGGGATTATTCTATAACCCACCTTCATTTCCCTAAGAAATATAAAAATCCACTAGCACAGAAAAAGAGCAGACTTCTATTCCTACCATTCCCCACAAATCACTGCAGAAACTTACCTGCCTGCATTTGGAAGTTAGGGACACTATCTAAGCAAGTCCTAAGAATTCTCACACAAGGACCACTGATAATCGAACTCAGTCTCAAATCTCCAGAAGTTTACTTAACTAAAAATATTACACCACCAAACACGCTAAAAGACATACGAAGGAACTGAAGGGGTTTCACTGTCTACGCCACACACCTACTGTCAGCCATCAGTTCAACAGAACAAATGGCAGGGTGTAAACTTTGGTAAATGGTGTACAACAAGGATTTTCATTTTTGTCTGCTAACTTCAAACCACACATTCATGCCAATTTTTGAAATGAATATACACAAGAACACCTATTGATCTTCAGAGACTAAGTTGAATGTTTCACATGTAAAACACTTTCAAGGACCTTACGCAGTCCCATTCTTGTTATTTCAAACATCTTTTGCTACACCACTTGATCAAACCTCTGGTTCAGGTTCTGGAGCCCCCACCTCCTAACCTCCCATCATATTTCCACATCTCCAATTCTTCCTAACTTTCAGGAGAGCTGTCATTTCTTCCTGTTCATAAAGCGACTTACAGCCTCCTTATATTGAAATTATTTCATTCTCTTCTCATATCTTTATCTGTATTTCCCACTTCCCAGTCAGCCTCACAGTTACTTTCATTCTTGTCTTAAGTGATTCTTTGGGGTTGTGGCCACTTTAGGGACAAGTGAGCTTGAGAATGGTGGCAAAAGGGAAGAGCAGGGGACAGCTATCATACAATAGATGCTTATCTGCTAGACATTTGCTAGACTCCGCGTGTGTACTGAATTTTCATAACAGACAATATTATACTCATTTTGAAAAGGAAGAAATGTTTTGCTCATAGACTTTAAGAAATATCCAAGGTCACTTTGCCAAAAAGATGCATATGCCGTATCTAAATAATTGTTGGCCACACACAGTCTGTGCTTGTGCTGTTGACAGGGAAATTTTCTAAAGCAGAACTTGACATAATCTCTTGGGAAAAGTAGACCCTTCTTCAGCAGTGAAGAAGGAGGGAAGCACCAGAAATCTATGTGGGGAAAACAGTTATCTGATGTAGATTAATCAAATGGAAAAAATAATCTCAACCACTACACTAACACATACACATACTTTCAGGACATGTGCTAAATAATTTAAAAATATAGCACACATTAATGAGAACTGACTCTCTAATTTCTTCAACACAATTTAGAGCTTTGTGCAACCAACAGAAGCTAAACTTTATAACAGACAAGAAGTTTTGCTGAATGGCAATTCCTCTGTTTGAAATTGGAATTAGAATCTCCTGGAAATATATATTGATAGAGAATTGATATTAGCTTCTCTAACAGAACAGTATTGGGGTTCTGTGAACCAAGAACAAGCCTGACTTAGCTATGGATCAAACTGACAAAGTCAACATAGATTGAAATATTGATCATGGTGAACATTTAAAAATTTTCAAATTATGTGCTCTTATTTTCCTTAATTCTCTGCTGTCCTTAAATCAATATTTTGTGAGAAGGTTTATTTTCTGGGCTGTCTTGACTATTCTTCATTATAAATCTTGATGTAGTTTATCACTCAGCACAGCGGCACCACACTGACAGAGGTCTCTACGTGAACTCTAAATAGAGACCATCAACTTCAGGATGGTAAAAGTGTTCCAAGTTGTACCAGTAAAACATTATGAAGTGTAATAGGAGATGGGGATGTTGTCTCCAGAAAACAGGAAATCACCTTTATCTGTCATGGACTGAAGTCTACTTTTTACTTTTATTTTAAGCTTACGAAGAAATCAAGAGCTCTTAAAAAAACTGTTGCAGAAGTCAGTTGAATAAAATTTCAAGAGAAATTAGATATTAATAATTATTATATTTTATCCCAGTTTTCTCAAAGACCAGTATTTCTTATTGTTTTCCCTCAGTCATGCACAAAATTAATGTCTATTTAAATCACTTAGCATGTTGAATTTAGTTTTTTAAAATTATTCAAGGTTTCTATAATAAACATAATACATTGAAACTAAAAAAGGTTACTAATCAAAGGTTATTTGCTTCATAAAACATCATCTTAGCAGAAATAATCCCTAAGAAAATCAAAATATTTTAGATACTGTGAAAAATTTAAATTAGAAGATATGAACCACAAAGTAAGAGAAAAAAGAAAATTCAGTATTGCTCACATATTTGGAAATTCAAATGAACAAGCAGAGGGTTGACCTGCAAAAAATTAAATGAGCTATTGACATTGGTAATAATATATTATAAAATAAGAAAGAACAAAGAGACTTGCTTAATGTATAAAAAACACTGTCAGATGGATGGCAAGTGCTTAAATATCCCTTATAAAGTGGAGAGCTGTTATAGGCTGACCTTGTACTGATGCTTACTTGACACAACAAACATTTAAAATCTTCTGTCAAATTTTTGTACCCAGCTCTAATATTTGAGTTCTACTTACATTACGTGTAAGTACAGTGGCCCAGAGACTGTCTGTTTCATAAATGGAAGAGACTAATTCAAAACTTAAGATTTGTGAGTCTCATCCAAGCCAAAGAATAATAATCCTCTGTTTCAGTGCTGAAACCAGGAAATAGTACTTTAGGATCCTCTAGGAGTAGTGTGTACTTCCTCTTAATCCTGTGTGTGAAGTGTGTGTGTGTGTTTGTGTGTGTGTGTGTGTGTGTGTGTGTGTGTGTGAGAGAGAGAGAGAGAGAGAGAGAAAGAGAGAGAGACAAAGAGAGTTACAAAGACTAAGTGAGACAGACAACACATCCATCTTGCTTTTTAAGGTAACATTAGGCTTCTGTTTGTTGTACTCCAAGTAAAAGCCATCTCTGTCAGGAGAATTTAAAATTAGTTCCATTAAATTCACTGAAAAAAATTCTGCTGAAATCAAATATGACTCCCAGGTTTACGGACCCTAAGTGTTAATAGACAACTAGAATTCAAGGCTTCCTATTTTCTTCTGTTGTATTTATTATAGGAAAGTAATTCATCTAACTAGTGCATGCCCTTGGATCTAAACAGGTTGGAATCATAGTCAGACAACAGAGTACCAATATTAAATATGCTCCATATTAAGTCAAGCATAGAAAGATAAAATAGAAATAGGACACCTAATCTCTATTCTTAATTAGCTTAGTCTTCGACAGAGAATATGAAATGAATCATATTTTTAAAAGAGCACAACTAAAAGTACACTAAATAAGTGAAAAATGGTTAGATATCAGCTAACTAAGTGCTTATAAGGAGACAGGGAAACCCAAGAGAAATGAAACCTCTAATGATCAGAGCACTATGCTTTTAAAGGGAGAAAATATGCAAAGAAATTTTCATCAATAAAAAAATATATATGTGAAAAAAAACTTCAAACATTTAAAGACCTTTGAGTTCCTATTTCCAAAGTTTGCTTTTCATTTTCCAGTGGTTTGTACGCCATTAATTTGTAGTAGGGAGGAGGCAGTGCGAAGACCATGAAGTGCTCAACATAGCCAACTCAAGGGTTGGGTTTCCTTACTCATTGAATAGAACTAGATTTGTTAAAATGTCAAGCCATATTAGCTCCTGTTGTTATGAATCATTTAACCAAAAAAACACTGAGTAAATACTGCACGATACAGAAATATTATTGTTAATTTTAAAACATGTCTTACATTGTCTTCTGAATCTGGAATCTTTTTTTTTTTTTTTTTGGTACCAGGGATCAAACTCATGACCATGTGCTTGCCAGGCAGGCACCTAAGCCACTGAGCTAAATCCCCAGCTGAATCTGGAATCTTAAGTAAGTATGTGGTGTTAGTCAGTGTTCCATCACTGTAACATAGTACCTGATGTAACCAAATTATAAAGATAAAGGGTTATTTTTTCTCACAGTTTTGGAGGTGTTGTCTACTGGATCTGCTGGTCTGAGCCCGTGGTGAGGCAGCACATCATGGTGGAACCACAGTAGAGCAAAGCCATTTGCCCCACAGCCAGGGAGCAAGAGAAAGAACAAGAAAGCATCGGGACACCACAGTCCCCTTTGTATCTCCAGGGGTCTACATGTCTCCTTCTAGGCCCCACACTCAAGGCTTCCATCACCTCTCACCAGTGTCACCAACCCAACCCTTGAGTTGGCTATGTTGAGCACCAAGCTTTTAACACATAGGCTTCAGAGAAATATTCAACATCCAAACCTTAGTAAGCATACTGCCTAACTCAGGGTCCCTAAATCTTCTACACAAGAATGGAGATGGAGGACTACAGAGAGAGTATTATTTTTATAAGTCCCTACATACCCCAGTTGCCACCTTCAGCACAAGAATACTAGAAACTTAGATGTTAGCATAAAATAGTTTTTGTCTAGTGAGCTATATTTATTTTTGTAACTTGAAAGTTGTGTTCTCTGTATAATTTACTATGGACTATGTAAGAAATGAGATACCAATGGGTATTGCTCTCTATTGCCATTAATTCATAATCTTTAAATCTTTGGTGTTGTATGTGTTCTTAAAAAGCTTTCTAGCATGAGTATTCAGACACTGTACAAAAAACAAGAACATTCTAATAAGCCCCATGGAGACCCATGAACAACCTTCAACAATGGCCACCATCTGTGAATCTCAGCCTTAGGTGCCTATCTCAGGGCCTCTATCAGTACACAGTTATTTCTGGATAAAAATACACTTAAATTATTAATTTTTAAACCTTGTGGTCCAATATACACAAAGATGCCTTCTCCTCTGGCTTTGTCATTTTATTTGCTTGGAAAAATGAATTTTTTTTTACAATCTCGATGGAGGAAAGGAAAAGCTTTTATTCCCTATCACTAAGGAGAGTCAAGGTTCTCTGAATATCTACTCCCAGGCAGAGAACAAGTGAGTCCTCCTCTATTTCCAGCTGCACTGCACAACTAAGAGAAGGCCACGGGTTCACTGGGGTTCTACATACCATGGAAGCAGACCAGTTTACTGTCAGCTACTGCATTCGAAGGTCAAAAGGGGAAAAGGTTGCCGGTGAGCTCTAATTTACACTCCCATTAAATATTTTTCTTGATTTTCATTAAAATAAGAAATCAGTTTTCTCTGTTCAGTGGCAGATCAATTTAATTTAAATAAAATTTCTCCCGTAATTTACCCATACTTACTCAAGAATTAGTGAGTCTCTGTCAGGGAACAGACACTTGTCTGCTCATTAACATTCATGACCAAGAACCCTTCTGGTAGGGCTGGTTTCAGAGTCTGATAGAGCAATACTTAAAAGAAATTGGCTTGTCTGTGAAACAGCTGCTCAGCAAAGCCACCATGCAAGGGAATTGGTGATAATAAGATGATAATATTTCAACTACACTGGGAGTGTAATATATTTTAAGTTACGTTGAGGTGTGGGCTAGGGCTCTAAGAATTAGAAAGTGATTGGTTGTACCTCACAGATGCCATGAAGTGGTTGATTCACAGTGTGCATCCGCAGGTTTGAAAGATCTGCCAAAGTCTAGAGTAGAAATAAAAGAAAGGAAGGGAGGGAGGAAGGAGAGAAGGATGAAAGAGAGGGAGAGCTGGCGGAAAAAAGGAAGGAAGGGTAGGAAGACAAATTCCACTTGTACAAAAATCTGGGTTCTTCGTGCACTGCATTTAAAGGAATCCCTCAGTATGGATCATCTCCCAGCATTGTATAAACACAAGGCATCTGTGATTTACAAACCTGGTCCCTGGCTCTGTCAAAGACAAATCTATGGTTGGCTGATTTTCAGTTTTGGAAGGTCTCCCCTTTGGCTAAATGGTCAGATTATTTTGCAAAGTCAATAAGACCATTTCTTTAAATTCTAAAACTCAGCTTAGCACATTTGGCTTTTAAGGTAATTGTCCTACATACGAAATGCATGTTCCAGTGTCAAAGTCCTAGCAAATGTAAAGGAAGCAGTCAGCTAATTACTTCCTCTGATGATTAACATTATAACCCTTATGAATTAAAGTTAACTTGTTACACTGTGCAATGATAAAGGGCACTTACAACAAAAGAAATAGAAATACTACCTCAATTTATTCTTCTAATGATATCATGGAAGTGTGTGTGTGTGTGTGTGTGTGTGTGTGCAAGTGTGACTGCAAGTGTGACGGTGGTCACACATATTCAGCAGTGCATGCACTATGACATGAAAGGTCATGGTATAATAGCTGTGTCTGCATGTTTCTAATGTTTATTAGGAAATATTCATTGTTCTTGAATTCTGGAGAACTCATTTGTAGAAAGCCAATGTAGTAAAGAAAACACTGTTTGTGGGAAGCAAAAGGAACCCGGATGGGAACTTTAGTAGACAGTAATGCAGAAATACTCACACTTTCCCCCATGTTCACCTCCTTCGAGTAATGTAAACCCCACTCCCATGGTGCTGAGAATTGACTTACTTTGGCCTATTAAACTTGGCAAGACAAAGTGCCAATTTTAGTTTAGGATTTAAGGGACATCCTGCCTCCACTTGCCTGTTTTACAGTTTCCAAACTCCGTAAAATGAAGACTGTGCCCATGTTATAGTTCTGCTTCCAAAAGAATGAGAGACATCTAGATTGGATTAGCATGAATCCATCATTCAGAGTCAAGCCAGCTGAGCACGTCTTAGAGCGGCAAAACCGAAGACTACTAAAGATGATTTAATCATTCTTTTTTATGCCTTGAAACTGTATGACTAGCTGTTAAAAAAACAGTATCCAGAAAAAATATAGAAAGTTTCTATAGAATATCTATATGACAGATATATGGTGTATGTCAATAATTCTACACTGTTGGAAGAAAATCAACAATCATATTGAAAAGTCCTAAAGACTTTGTGGACAAGCATACAAAATTTGTATACTTCTTCTCCTCCTTCCACTGTTAATTGTCATAATCTTACAATATTCTGCACAGATCCTGGGCTACTATCCATTTTCACATTCTCTCTGTTACCAATGGACTTCTCCTTAGGGATGGAGTTAATACTATTTTCTTTAATGTTAGTTTTCATTTATGTCTCCTGAAAAGATAAATTTCTTGACAGGCAATGATCATATTTTAGTCATTATAAGTCACCCTTTTATCTATGATATACTTAGCTAAGTGCCTTCTCTATATGAGATTCTAAATAAATGTTTTCAAGTAAAAATCATACATATGCACATATACACATACACAAAAATATCACCAATGTGACGGGAAATATGAAAGATTTTATCACCATATGGAAAACTACTTAAGGTTTTTTTGTTTTTCATGTAAGTGTATTCTCTGAGAAAATTAGGCTATATATTAAAGAAATCATTATGTTATTGTCATCTCTACCATATAGAGATGAGAAATGAGATTTAAAAAGAAAACATGAACAGATTTGCAGCACGAAAATACTATGCCTATGTATATAAATTACTTCCACATTCAATGCAATGGGTATTCTGAGAGGGTTACTATAGAATAAGTTCTTCATGAAACTGGAAATTGCTGATCATTTTTTTTTAGTTTGCTTTTTAAAATGCACTTGCTGCCAAAATCTCTGGACAAATGTGTATCATTAAAATACATAAATAACAACCAGCAAGAAAAGAAAAATAATAAAATCAAGAGGAACATACTAAGATTAGAAAATTCATACGGAGCTCCAAATGTGAATATATTCTAGCTCAAATAAATTCAGATGGGAGGGAACAAAGTAAAATATCCATTCATGCAAACTTTCCTATCTTTGATTAATCCATATTCCACAAACATATTCTTGCAGAGTAGGGTGCTAGTGCCTACATTAAGATGGAATCCAGTAGGTTTTGTGAGTTAAAAAGAAGTAATGTGCCTTCAATAACTCAATAATGTACTTTGGCATTCCACTTCAATTCAAAAAAAAAATTTCTAACTGAATTTTTTTTGCCTTTACAAGAAGTGTTTTAGATTCTTTACCCACCAATAATATTACTACCTTGATAAAGAAACATCACTGAATATCCACTGTCTACTCAAAAAAAACAGTAAGTTAGAATTTCAACCAAATATTGATTTCCTGTAACATTACTATTTATAAGATTAATAAAAGGATCAGATTACAATCTTGGTTTCTTCATTCTTGGTGGAAACTTGGCAAGTCATTTTCCCTCCTGAGGCTCCAGGCTCCTTGGGGCTAGACTATATTTAGGTGAGTAATTTGTTTTTTTAAGGATTAAAAACATCTCCTTCCACTTTTCTCTGACAGTTGTTCCCACTTCCTTCTCACAACAACGGGGATAGTATAGGTCGGAGAGACAGAGGGATAGCTCAGTGCCCATGAAGTGACAGCACATTTAGGGGACTGAGAAACCCTGAAGATTCTGGGGTAAAGGTGACTGAGAATAGGAATCCAGGCCTGCTCAATCTGGGACGGACTCCTCATTCTGCCACTTCATATCTCTGTGACTTTGCATTGCAGTTTATCCCTGAGAAACAGCTTAGCACCAAGAGTGAAGAAAAGGTCCAGCAGTAAACTCATAAAGACTACTGTCAGAATGCTCAGTTGTTCTCATTTTCCTAAGATCCAGAAGCAGGAAAGCAGTGAGGTTTTAGATACAAATGCCAGTGTGATAGGTCAGACTGTTGCTAAACACCAAATTCTAGCTAAATGAATGAGTGCACAAAGATGACCTTCCTTTTGATTGCACTTTGAATATGATTGTGTTGATCTGCTTCTAAAGTTCTGGTTACCTATGGTGTTTGGCAGAGAAGAGGTGAAAGAATAATGTTGGTTTATTCTATCATTTGTGCTTGTCTGGGTTTTCATGTACAGTTTTAATCCCCGAGGAGGATCAGAAAACCTAGGTTTGAGTACAGAGTGTGTGGCAAACACCTCTGTGTGGTTCCGTGGGAGCTTGGTGGAACCTGGGCTCCAGAAGAGAAAGGGCAACACTTGTCCAATGAGCGCACAGGTGGAGATGAGGGAGAGAAAGGAAAACAAACAAAACCTTAGGGAAATACCAATGCCCAGAATATAAACCTCTATTAGTATATATTCCTTCATACTAACATGTCTATGTTTATAAATTGAAAAAGCTATTCAGCTAAGAAAATTTATCTACCAAATAATATACATTCATTCAATCCATTGTTGCAAAGCTGAAAATGGTAGTCATTGGGGTTATAGACAACTCTGGTTGATTTAGAAAAGTTGGGAAAAAATCTGTATTTATTCAAGATTAGTTTCCTGATATTTGATAAATATCTGTAACTGCAAACTATCTTCATAATATTATCCTAAATATTAATTAAAAACATGAATGAATATAACCACAAATGTAAAGTGCTTTCAAGTTCAATGTATTGAAATTTCAAATTTTTAAATTCTGTTTAAAAAGTTAAATAGAATCAAGACATTTCTAATATAGCAAGGGATGCAACAATCAGAGATTAGTCGGTACTGTGACTGAATTTAGCCTCTGAATATACTGTAGGCTAGATCACACATATCAGGTGCAATTCAAATTATTGCTGCACTTAATCAAATTAGGAAGGAAAGCCATTGCCTTCTGATTTTAATTGATTACCAGTTTTTCCATGTAATAACTTACAACCAAGGAAGACATGCAACATACATATCCAAAGATAGACCTCTGTGAAAGTGGGACCAGAGATAACTTCAAACTGGACACATTGGATCATGAGACTTCAGGCCTACCTGTAACCCTGTACTCTGGGAGGCAGAGGCAGGAGTATCAGAAGTCTCAGCCTAGCCTGGGTAATTTTGAAACTTAGCAAGACCTTGTCTGAAAATAAATAAGAGAGCGTGGGGGCTGTGGCTATAGTTCAGTACAATGTTATGCACTCAAACCCCATTACAGGGGAGGAAAATTACGAAACTCCCATGATAATGCAAAACGATTCACCAGACTTAAAGGTACTATAAAGAAACTCAAAGTCCTTCATAAATACCACTGGTGTTATGTGAAAAAATAAATCTCAGAGGTTAATACTGTACAATGGACCCTAGATTATTTCTCTACATTCTCAACAAGTGATAACCATTAGTACGTGTCATGAGGTAGTGCTTTTTGAAGGCACACAGGGCTGGAGGTATAGGTCAATGGCAGTGGCAGAGCACTTGCCTAACAAGTGCCAAGGCTCTGGGTTCAATCCCCAGCACCAGGAAGGATGGAAAAGAATCACAGAGATTCACCATCACTCCTAAAAGCTCCAATAGCAGGATCATCTTTGTGCTATAAGAAAGTGAATCACACTACTTCTGGCTCAAAGGGCAGAAATTATGAGGGTGACCTTTAACTTAATACATCATTATCATAATTATTACTGTCATTATTATTATTATTATTATTATTATTGTACAAATTGGATTTGCAAGACATGGTTTACCAGGATAACATTTAGAGTTTTTGTTTAAGTATGAAAACTTATCCAAAAAAAAAACCTTCTTTCCATGACAGCCTAATGCAGTGTTCCTAAAGAATTTCTCCCTGCCCTATGTCAGATCTAATCTTAGCAAAATCAATGTTCTGTCAGACTGATTGACATCATGGCCCTGAGCACATTAGAACAATTTAAAACAAACCTGTGACAAGAAAAGGACAGGGGAAGAGAGTAGTTTCTTTAATAAGACAAAAGCAATCTGGGATTAAGTACTGTAGACCTAGCGATATGAAAAGTTATTGATATGATAATAATATGAAGTAACTACCTCAGTCTTGAATTGCTTCACTTTTCTAAAAGAAATCAGCTCTGCATAAATCCATTAACATAGAATAATTTTCTTAATAGGAATATGTAGTAGCTACTGTGAATAAGGCCCTGGAATTATTTCAGCAACCTTTGGAGCTTTATGAATATGCTAGAGTTGTTTTCCAAAGACATAAATAAAAATCAGCAGCAGCAGATCACATATATGTACTTCCAGTCTCAAATGACAAGATGTCTTAATTCAGCTCAGTTTGAAATGATAGGCTGTAGTCCCCACAAAACATCCCATCACAGGCTTCTAAATGCCCCTGGCTTTGTAATGTGCCAATAAAAAGCAAACCCCAAGTATTCCCCAGTTGCAATTAAGGTCCAAAATGCACAACATAAGGATTATTTTCATAAGTGGCCACAGATAAAGTAATACATAGAGCAACAGATGAAGAAAAGATGCGAAGGTGTTGGAAAGACTAAGTACCAGTCAGTTACATGAAAATTGTCACTTCACCACACATCCTGAAAACACCGGTGGACCCTTCTTTTCTAACTCAGAGAATTAATTTGAAAGAAGTCATTGTTACAATAATGGTTTACAGCAGCGATGAAGTGGAACATTTTACCTACTACACAGAGAAAAAGGAGGAGAGAAAAAAAGCTGGCAAGCTTTCTAACTGGCTCAATTGTGCATTGACTGGAGAAGGTGAGGAAAGTGAATAGCAGCTCTGTTGCTGGAGGGCAAAGTCCTGTGTCCAAAAGGGCCCAGAGAAGCTTGCCAAAACTCGCCCGTCAAGTTTAGCATGCATCAGAGCAAGGCACCTACACTTGCTTGAGCAGTAAAAACTCCACATCATCCAAAAAAACATTAATCTCTGGCTATATTAACACTGTTCTGAAACATCAAAATGTATTTGAATGTTTTCAGAACTCTGATGAGAATATTCAATGTGAAATTCGTAGTAATAATTGCTTTTGTGCTTTCTAATAAATTTGTTCAATTAATAAACAGAATATACACGCAAACACGATACTTATGATAAGGAAATCAGAAGAGGATCAAACTTCTAGCTTACAGAATACCACAAAACTGCGATGTAAAATATACTAGACTATCAAAATGGCAAGTAAATAAAGGCGTCCGTGTCACTGACAGTTAAGACAAGCCTGCCCTCTTAAAAGTGGTGCTGTATTTCATATTAAGTGATATAATATTTTAAAGAAAATTCTCTCATAAAAAAACTGAGAAAAAGCTATAGTGTGAAAAACCCAGTCAGAATTACTCTAATAATGACAAATGGAGCTGAATCTTCAGGATAAATCTCCTAGGCAAAGCACAAATGCAAAAATGCTCTTTGGTAACTCATATTTTCCCAAGAGATTACTAAAATATAAACTACTTGAAAGACAAGTTTAGGCTTTTTCTAAAAACAGACACTACTAGAAATGTTTAAGAAGGAATGAACAGCACTGTCTTCAGAAATCTTTTCCTGATAATGGCACCATTCGCACTGAAAAACACATTCGATAACAAAGCAAAGTGCAAACTCTTTCACCTACCATCAAATTTCTTGTGCCGCGACACAAAAGTAGTACGCACAAAATGGCTTGTCTCTTCCACAAGGTTTTCGAACTCCAGTTTGCCTTGCTGGCTTAACTTGTCTTCCATCTCTGTAGTGCAGCATGTATATTCCTGAGGACAAATTCTTAAATGCTCCCCTGCAAGGAGAAAGAGGGAAACATCACTATAAGGACTTTGGGTAGATTTTAGCGCTCTAAAATCTTGCTTAAGAACAGGGGTACTCATCCCATGTACATCTCCAGCCATCTGCCCCGCACTCTATGTGGGGCTCAGCATATATACACTGTCTCATCCAAACACCTAATGGAGTTAATTTGAGGTTGATACTGTACTTGGTGTCTGTTTTCCTATCAGATAAGTGAAAGTGTAGTAAAACCTTCTATCATGGTTTATGTCAGTAGGCCCCAAGCCTCATGCAATTATGGACTCCACTAAATCTAGCATTTGTGATTGGCTCACTGTCTCACACTCAGATTGGTGGTGTCAGTGCTACACCCACCTAGGGGTGGGGCCAGCATAAGATGTAACAGTGGGAAGGAGGTCTCTTCTCTCTCCTCTCTTCTCTCTTCTCTCTCTTCTGTCTTCTGTCTTCTCTCTTCTCTCTCTCTCTCTCTCTCTCTCTCTCTCTCTCTCTCTCTTTCTCTCCCTTTCTCTGCTGCCAGTTTGTGCCTTGTTGTTTGTGGCAGCCATGAACGCCTGCCAGCCATGCTACTCTGCCTTGGGAAACACTGAGTATGGATTGAAACCTCCAAGAACTGCAAGAAATAAACCTTTTTTTTCCTAACTTTGGGCGTCCCTAACTTTTACTACTCTCCAAGGAGTAAAAAGTAACTAAGACACCTTTCAAGCCCCGTTTTTGTCTTTTTGTTTTCATTTGAAATGTCCCAAGTAATATCAGATGACAGCATATGTCACGGAGTCTTTAGTGTGCTTGTCATTGGAAACTTCAACAAGGGCAAAAGACAGTCCACTCCCCATGGTCTGTTAGAGAGGCTGAGACAGTCCTGAGAAATGCTTATGTTCTTTCCCTGTTTGTCTGTTAAGTTGGGCACCGCATGTATGAGCTTCTCCCTGGGTAAAACGATGGTGTTTTTAATGGCAAGTCCCCTGTGCCACACATTCTTCAGTTGACATTTCTTTTCAGATAGAAAATGTTCTCCCAGAAGGAAGAAGCCACTGATAGATTTAATTAATGCTTATGTCATATGGAAATGTACAATCAAAGCGAAGGAGGGTTTTGCATTTAACTCAGCAGGTTTATCTTTGGGTGTACCAGGCCACGTGTTTTGACAGGATTGCTTTCTTTAGTGCTATTTGCAAGTAGAAGCCAATGTTTTGTTTCATGAAATTAAAATGGTCTGCTATTGCATAAAATGTGTATTTCCATTGGACGCAGGTCAGTTTGTGTCAAAAATGTTTATCACTGACTCAGGAGGGAAAAGGAAAAATCCACTCAATATCTTACCCAATAAAAGCAACAAATTGCTCCTGAGATTAAAGTCACTGTAGAACACTTAAAACAAATGAACATGGCACTAGGTGCTATGATTTAAGTTGTTTATAATGTTTAACAGTACATATAAAAACCCATCTTATACACCTATGGGAAGTATAGGGTGTTTTATGATTCTTTATGTCATTTGTAATTTAAGCCATTATTTAGAACAACATGAGTGTAAAAATGATCAAAAGTATATATTAATGTTAGATTTTATATACCTCTTATGAAAGAAGGAGACCTTAAAATTACACATCCATTTTTAAAGGGAAAGGAAATACATCATTCTTAAGCATGATACACATCAAATTCAGGTTAATAGTTTCCTCTTTGGGGGGATTAGGCTCTGAAAAATTGTTCTATTGCTTTTATCTGTAATCTTTTTTTGAAAGGTATTTGACAGAGACATAAGGTTTAATATGTTATTTTTACTTCCATTACATGATTTAAATATTTTGTTATAAAAACATGGAAGTACATCTTGAAAAAAGTGGGAGCCATTAGCTTTGCTAGAGAGAAAAGTGTGTGGCCAAAATGGGGACAGAAAAATGAGCTGCCCCTGGCATTCAGAAGCCAGTCTAATCCTCACGTTCTCCCGCAGCATGTAAACTGTGGCCGAGAACACCCGGCACAAGCAGAATAACTCAGAGGCCACTAAAAAATGACACCAAGCAAAAACACTGCATAATTTTGTCTAAGCATAGAAAACAGGGTCACTGTGTCATTCAAAAAAAACCCCAAAAATAAAACAAAACAAAACAAAAACCAAATGCCTCTTTTTTGGCCGAAATGACACACTGATACTTTTTTGTTTTTAAATCACATATACATTTATTTTTGTATTATTTTTCCCAAGTTTTGAGTGGGATTTATGGTGAAACTTTATAATCAAATTAGCTTAATACGAAATATCCCCCACTTTGCAATAGCACTCAACCTAGGGTGAACCCTTGGTTCTTTGACTCTTGCCCTGAATTTCCTAACCAGCCCCATGGCGTATAGCAGATTCTTCCTTCGTACTGGGTGCCACCCAAATCGGTTCAGCTACAGGTGCATTTGATATCACTTTCAGTTCAAAGGACTGACAAGTCCGAAGTTCAAAAGCCTCCAGCAAAGCGAACTTTGAAATTCTTTTCAAAGTGATTCTGACGCCCGCCTCCCACCAAGAAGCAGGTTTCTAGAGCCTTAGAAGCTGGGTGATAGATGAGTGTTAGTACCAAAAACAAACAGTCCACAAATCACTAATTTTTAAGAATAAACCCTCTAGCTTAATTGATAAGCACAAAAGCATACACAAACGTATACACAAGCAAAATCTGTTAGCCTCCCAGTAACTTTTATATCAACATTGTAATTTGTTTCTCCATAAAATGAGAAAACTGACGATTCTGATCACATCATCTTTTTTTTCATATCCACGGATATTTGAAAAAAAAAATAGGTCTTCCCTTATCATCAACATAGCCAATAAGGCCAGTGAACTGATGGAAATATTCCACCAAAGGAACCATCACCGGTGCAGTACCCAATAATGGGTTTGTCACTATCACTCAGACTCATGATTATATCAGTTCCTTTAATTTCATTTGACTTTCAGTAAGTTCTTTAATTTCTATCCGAGACAGAGTAGAAAGCACTACCAATTTTTTGTCCTGGTTCTCAAAGAATGGTTTTGATTTTCAATCCTCTTGAGAAGTTGAGGAAACAAAAACTGATTCTAGTTCAGATTTACGCATGACCCAGAGCACATGACCACCATATGAATCAGCATCATCAATTTAAATTACTTCCCTAGTCCTCCATGCTTGTTAGTGAATCATTCTCTTCTTGCCAGAAACCCAATATAAAGGAGGGAAATGCGTTGACTTATTGGGAATATTTCCATTTCCATGAACAATGTGATCTAATACTCCTCTGAATGGCTGAGACAGCTTCCTAGATACACTTCCATGGTACCCTATGCCTCAAAACACACATGCACACACACACACACTGCATGAAATAATATGGCATAACGTTATTCCACCAAGAACTAATTATCTTTATTCCACTTGACATGAAATACTGCTAGCTTGGAATTTTAAGAGATTATAAGCTATAAAAAAGGATGATCTTGAGGTCTTCATAGGGAAATGGAGTCAACCTGAGACAATCCTCATTAGTGAAATAAATAAGACTCGTATTTATAACTATCACATTGTTTCTCTAGTGTAAAAATTAATAAGAAATGTAGGAGTAAAAAAACCCAAAATGTGTAATTGCTACTGTAAAAAAGAGGAAAAGAAAGTGCTCTAAAAGATATAATTGCATGTATGTTTAAGTGTGTAAGATAGATGACCATATTACTGTTTTTGTTAGATGGTTGAGCAGAACTGTTAACAGTCTCACTGTTTGAATGTCTATTTTGTATGCTTTAACTTTGTAACTTCAACAACTCTTTCCAATGATAAGGGTATGTAACGTATCAAGTGGTGATTTCTTAGTGTTTTTGTTGTTGTTTGGGGTTTTTTTTTTGGTCTGTTTGTCTGTTTGTTTTTGGTTCTTGTATTTTTTTTTCCTTTGGAATTCTATATTGTTGCTATCATTTTTCTGTTTTGTCTGTTTTTTTTTTCTCTTTAAATAAAATGTTTTAAAAAAGAGATTATATGGTGTCTAATAAGATCTAATTTCAAGAATGAAGCTGTAGGGGGTTCTTTCACAAATACCACAAATACTGTAGAATTATTTCCTCAGGATAAAAGAAAATGTTTATGTTTTTTGGTCTGTTTTTTACCAAAAATCACAGTTCAGTCAGGTATGAGGGCATTCACTCATGATCCCAGCCCTCTGGGAGATTACACAAGAAAACTGCAAGTTCAACCCCAAGCTGGGCAATTTTACCTGATGATTCTGAATGTTTGAGAGGTTGAGGGAGATGCATTCTGTTTGGGTTTCATTTTTCCCCTAGAATAGGGTCTACAAACTAAGGGCTCTACACCTAACATAGTCCACCTCTGTTTTTGTAAAACTTGTCAGTGAGGGTTGGGGAAATAAGACCAAAAAATAGTATTTTATACTACTCTGTGAAAGTTCCCTGAAGTTCAAATTCAAGTGTCCATGAAGAATTTCATCATAACACAGCCATTCCCAAGCAATCCTCTATTTTCAGTGACTATTTTAGTATTAGAACAGCATTAACAGTTATGACAGAGAGAGCGTGGGCCACAGGACCTGAAATAATTTTTGCAGGCCTACTAGAAGCTACATCACCATATAAAGAAAGTAGCTCTAGTCCTTTTTATTTCAATTTATCTAAATGGCAAGAATATGAAATTTTTCTGAGTTTGGACACGTCATGATACTGATAAGTATTTGATATAGTCATGAGATTATTTCAAAGTTATAATTTATAAGGGGGGGATATTGTCATTTAAAGATTTCACAATCACATGCCTTTGTGAAAATTCCTTTAGTTCTTTAACACATCAAGTTAATAATTAGATATGACAGTCAGCTGAACTGGAGAAGAGCTAATTATATCAAGATCCACTAAAAATTAAATTGGTACTGATTAGAAACCTTCTATGAACACATCATTATGACAGGTTCAAGGCCAGCAAAGATGAGACCCAGGACCACATAGGCTGATGCTTCTTAGGGTACTTGTTAATGCCAGTGTATTCCTTGAGTCCCTGTATTTGTAAACACTCTTTCTTAGGTTGAAAATAAACAAGTGGCCTCCTAGATTGAAAGAAGAGAGTTCCACCAGGAAGTTACAAAATAAACTTGGGGAAATATGATAGATCATAAATTGTCCTCTTTTTGCCAAGAAAGAAGAGATGGGGCTCTTCTTGCCTCTGGGTGTCCCCTCAATTATGCATCACTCGTCACAGTGTAATTCTCTAAATGCTTGCCCAGATGTTCATTTTCACTTCAAAATGTTGTGGTGACAGCAAAAATGTGGTACTGCTAGGTACCAGTCCCTCCAGATATGGCTCTGGGTCTGAAAACGACAGGGATAGATTTGTTGAGTGGCGTGGTGGTTAAAAGGAGCAGACAAGAGGACCTCATTAACCACACAGCCAGACCCTGTAGGTTCACTACTGCAACTTCTGCCCTCAAAGGGGACACCTGGGAACCTTGCAGTGCTCATTTTAAACAAACAAACAAAAATGAAGTATGCAGAAAGAGTGACATTTCACAGAGCACAGCCAAGAAAACCCTGGGCTTTTACAGAGCTTTGGAATATGGGGAGAAACTGTGACCCCTGTCCTCTCAGGAGCTGGTTAGGACATAAAAACCTAAAGAGTGAAAATTAGCTGGCAAGATGTAACAAACAAAGCATCAGTTTTAAACCTTTCATGACACTGCAGTATTTGTTTCATATGTGGCATTCCTCAGACTGTGAAGTCTTTGTCAAAATTATTTTGTCTTCTAGAGAATTCTCCACAATCAATTTGCATGTCTGATACTTGGCTGCAGTTTCCTCATCATTTGATATGTTTCCTCAAATATGTAGTCAATTGGTTTTTCCAGTGCCTAGGAAGTTGACTGGAAACAGGCATAGAGATATGAAATATTGTAGAATATTCTAGAACTTTTAGATAGTTTTTCAGATAGCTAAAATATTTTTAAAATTACAGTTATTACTTGGAATCTCTTAGTCTTACAGAGTTCCTGCACAAGTTAACCAGGACTGGCTGAATTTTTGGGAAGCAGAATTTTTAAAAGAAGCTTCCAATTAATTTCCTTAAGTTTGAGTTTCCGAAAGTTCCACATGACTGCTTTTTAAACATATTTTTTTCAGTGCAAAGAGTTATTACAACTCATCCTTTCATATCTTTAAGGGCTGCTCTTGTTTAGTGAAGTCATAATGAGAATGTACAAACTGTCATTCAAGTTTAACAAAATTCAATTAACATTCTACTACATGGATCTTATCATTCAAACAACCTATGTGCTGTCACTCTTTGATGCTGTTAATTTCCTGATAAAGTCTTAAATGCTATTTATTGTAGTTTAAAATTTTTCACTCTGAATTTTACAAAAATAGCTTTGAAAAGTAGGACCAAGAAGTTAATTATTTGTGTCAGTTTCCCCAGGTGCACATGGATATTCTTAAGGTGCTATTCTAGAATTTGTGGAAAATTTTTCATAGACCTTGCTCCAATGTTTCTGGCCATCACCTTTTTGAGTATTCCATTTTAGAGAAGCCAACTGAGGCATAGGTTGGACATAATGAACTTATGCTCAGAATGAGCAAGAGAAGGGATGGGGAAGATAGGAGTAGATAGTACTTAAAGTCAGGCAGGAGTAGGAAAAACATTCTTTCCTTTCATTATGTCAAACCTTGTCTGTGGTATGTCATAAAATTATTAAATTTTAAATACTTTGCTCACTTTTATTTATTTTAAAAGGATAAAAGTAGAAATAAAAACAATAATACAGAGTTCCAAAGCATATTGTAGACTTCACAGTAGCTGCTCAGATAATAAGATACAGGCATGCAAAATTAATCAATGAATATAAGCACCAACTTCAACTAACTAAAAGAATTCAGTAGTACAATTTTGGTAGCTATCCTGTATGTGTGTATATATATATATATATATATTTTTTTTTTCTTTTCCTTGCTTTCATTTCTTTCTCTCAACCCAGTTCTTTTCTTGTGAGCACTTTCCCTTTCTCGATGTCTACTGCAGATTTTGTATCTTACTTACTCTTACAGTTTCTTATACTAAGGAGATAAGATGATACTTACATCTGCTTATTTGATTTATTTCACTTATGAGTATGGTCTGTAGCTGCATCCATTTACCTATAAAAGCCTCAAGTTGCCCTTCTATATAGCTGAGTAGTACTCCATCATATAAAAATACCACATCTTTTTTATCTGTTCTTTGGTTGATGGGCATTTGGGTTGTTTCCAAGATTTAGCTATTATAAACTGTGCTCTATAAACATGGGTGCACATGTATCTCTGTGGCATGATGCTTTTAATTCTTCTGGGAAAATACCCACAAGGGGAATAGTGTGGTCGAATCAGACTTCTAATCCTAGTTTTTTAAGGACTCGCCACACTGATTTCCAGAGTGGTTATACCACTTTACACTCTCACCAACAATAAAGAAGGGTTCTTTTTACCTACAGCCCTTCCAGCATTTGAGTTGGATCACTTTTAGATGCAGGGTTTTTTCCTTGTCTTAAATGTACATATAAAACTTACTAACTTATATAATTAAACCTTTTATACATTTAAAGGCACTGCCTTCACACAAAAGATAATTCAGTAATATTTAGGCACAGCTACAATTACCTAGAAATATGCTTATCTTGTGTAATTTCTCAGCATAGATTTAAAAATGGGATAGGATTCAGAAGAAAATTGTGACAGTCACAACTTTTCATATTCTCCACAGGAACCAGGCTAGCAAAATTGTGGCTGTACATTACAGTAACAGCAAATCATATTAACAGTGTGATTCCATAGTCCAGAACAATGCTGCAGCCTCTCTTTGCAACTCCTCTAATCTCTGACAAGGCTCACTGAAGCACAGCAAATATATGGGGGTTTTAAATGGGCTATTTTAAATTTTTGAGAGAAATCTGACATCTGTAGAAACTGCAAAGAAGTATTTTTTGGACACAGTTCATAGTTTCAAGGTCACATCATAGCTTGGTAAAGCATAGTTCTTCCTTAATGGCTACTCCATGATTAGCACATGAAAATTCTTGCAGAGCATGAAATGAGGTTGGACATATTTAGCTTTATTCTAGGCTTTGAAAAGCTTGTGTACTAGTCACCAATAAATTACTATGTCCAAGAATTAAATGAAAAACATGTTTACAGTGTTTACAAATGTTAAATTCATTAGGGTATAAATAGTTAACTGTTTAGATTTAACAAACGAAGTTGTTACTACTTACTTTGGTCTAGGGTACCATGGAAGAAAGACTGAGACACTGTACAAGCTCTGTGCCAATATGACCAGGCAATAAATGTGGCTAACATCTACCCCCAGTTGATTAAAGAAACACGATTTCCCTCAATAATGTGAGAGGCTGCAACCAATTGGTTGAAAAGGCAAAAACCGTGAGCAGACACTGTGGTATTCTTGGAAATAAATTCTTCCAGAAAACCACATCATCAACAGCTGCCTCTTTTCAGACTGACAGCCTGACCTACAGATTTTAGGATCACATGAGAACTTTTCATAATGTACCTCTCTTTTGTTCTTTCTCTCATGCATGCTCATATAAGTATTTGTGTGTGTGTGTGTGTGCATGTTGCGTGCATGTACAAGTGTAAATGCAAATGTGTAGACATGGACATTTGGATGGGTTCTTATTAAGAACTCTAATGTATACAAACATTGAGGGTTCCAAGATCAGAGTGTTTGGGATGCTCTGTTCTTTTGTCTTCCTGGATGTTTGCCACAGTGTTTATCCTGATTGCTTAAGATTATCGATTTAACCTGAGGTTTCAGACCATTGCTTGTTATTTTTATTTCCCTTTCAGTACTTATCAATAGCATTACAAGACATTAGAGAGTGAATTTTGTGTTCGCAAATCTTTAACAATGAGCTCTTCAGGTTTTTGTTTCGGAGTATTTTCATTTTAGTTTCGAAGGCACTTCATTTAAAAAGGACATCCTTTCCAATATAATTTCCAAATTATACCAATTTTCATAATATAAATACTCCCCATGTGGCTGAGTTCTAGAAACAGAAACAATATTTACAGATGTTATATTAGGAAGATGTCCTTAGCACACTCCTTATACAGAATTTCCTCATCCAAATACAACAGGCCTGGAGAATACAAGTAATAATCAAGTAATTAGAAAGTGATTAGGTTTTGCTATTTATTACCTTTGTTTTAACATAACTTATTTAATTTTAAATTTATATAATTTAATTTTTTAGTCATGACTATATTTAGTTAAGAGATTCACAAAATTTCCGGTAAGTTAACAATCAGTTCTCACAAGCCAGTATGTACCAGCTCGAGAGGACCACTCCTGAAGTGAAAGCAACAGTTATCACTTATTGATTACTTTTTCTCTTAATCAAATTCTAAATCTAACAGAAAAGCCTTTAGACCAATACAATCGGTCATTTCCACCTCCTACATGCAAACTGACCAAGTGGAACATCTAGTGGCATCAAAGGCAAATTGGTCACTCTCTGTCACTTCCGCAGTGAAGCATTGCTGGGAAAGAGAGAAGTACTGGAATAGGGCGGTGACCTTAGGAGTGGTGGGGGAAGGGAGACTGTGGGTCCACTGTGTGCTGTAAGTCACCATGGGTCCCAGCACTGTTGTCCTCACAAAAAGATAAACCGAGGTGACAAAGCCAGGTTCTGCGGTTTTCAGTTCTAGAATGTAGTTGCTATTCCAGGCCATGGAGCCACAGTTATGAATGATTTGAGGTTCATTATCCCCAAGCCATCTGCTCCTCCTACCCACCGCTCCTACACTCCAACCCAGGAATGAGGAGTCCTGGGTTACTCATTTTGCACTACTTCCTGCTTCAGCAAAAGTCTTAACAGAGGTTTTGCTAAACATTGAACAGAAAGCATTTGTTTCTTCTCATTTGCTTCATTCATTCATTTGTACGGTAATCAAATGCAGTCAATCCATTATCAGGCAATACCACAGGATCAGCACAGGCACTGTTCTTGGTGCTAGAGGACTGGAAGAGACTCTATTCTTAAAGAATGTGAGAGTCCAGTGTGGAAATGTGCATCAGGTTATAGTCCGCCCTGCAGACCTACAAAGCTGCATACTTCCAGCCGCGTATCCACCTCCAGACCTTCATGCTTTTTTTGAGCCCAATGTTAAGCACAGGTATTTTTTCATTATAACTTTGCTTACTTGATTTCCAGTAAGTAGCAACAGCATTGCCTACTTCTTTAACATTCCACACGAGGTTGAAGCATCCAAATGGGATTTGCACTTTCTTCTTTCATACTGTTCTGGCTCGCATGTCTTGTAACTGCAGGCTTTGAAAGCCTTCAGCAGGTTTAAAATAATTTGAGTATTTCAGTGCTCATCCCATAAATAAGGCTATTTCTTATGAATATTTTGCTATAGTTTATATACTATGCATGTATTACATGGTAATATGCAATGTAATTTGTATAGTAAGCTTTGGTCAAAAAGTTCCCAAACTAACTAAAGTACTGATACTGTAAACAAGCACAGATAGCAAAAGCGAAGAGTATTCTAACACTTGCTTATGAACCATAGCCTGTGCTCACCTGATAGGTTTGGCTGACTTCACACATTTTTTTCTTTACCAACACCAAGACATCCTCCCTAGAAGTGTTCTAAGAGATGGCTACATCTTTATCATGCTTCCTAAAGGATATTGTAACTGGCTGATTCTCCATTTGTGTTTCATAAACATTTGCCATGGAACTCCCATAAAAAGTTAATCAGTCATGCAACACAGGGAAAATTCATGTAGTATTCATAAATATGCTGCAAATTTCAGAACTGTTCAACATTCTTTTCACATATGCTTCTTAGGAATTGACTAAAACTGCCTAGTTCAAGTATTCAAAGATGTTATTTATCCTCCAGTTTGAATGGAATCTTCTCGGAATGACACTGCTCCCTTCCTCAAATGCTATCGTTGGGCATGTTTGGCTACATTGAGTCAAGCTGCTCTAAATCTGCTTATCAAATCCTGGAAAAGAGTCATTCACCAGCTCCCCGTGACCTTCTGCAACTCAGCTGACCAGAGATGCTGACTTGACTTACATCTTTCACTTTCTACGACCCATATTGCCTCAATCAAACCAACTGCCTCTTACAAATTCACCCACGGATGATGAGCAGTTTCCAGTTTATAGCAGCTGGAATCTGACACTCATCTTTGCTTACTCAAAGTTAGCCATTTTTACAATCAAATTTGGTGAGCCTGTGGTGATAGACAATAAAACAATTTACAAAGTGCTTGTTTTTTGACCCTGATAACAACAGATCAGCATTCTTACTAAATTATATGACAGCTCACTTGAGAACTTGGGATTTACTGCTTGAAGCTCAACAGCTGTAAACTAGTTGAGACCAATTCAGTACAGGGGCCAAACCTAGGTGAGAGTGATTAAGAACCTAATCAAATTGAACTGCATGTAAGCTTTTATGAAAAATTATTTTTCTTCCCCATAAAATACTGCATTTTGAGTAGGCATCCATAAAGGCATGACTGCAACACTGATCATATCACACAGAGTAAAATAATAAAAGGCAAAGTGGCTAGAAATGCCACAAGATCTATGGTGCAGTCTATAAGTGTGCATTTCATTAATTTGCATCTGTGACAATGAAACTCTGTAATATCCAACCTTTTACAATTCATAGAGCCATTAATTTATAATAATTACCTTAATTCCCACTAATCGCTGAAGATGGATGCCCACAGGTAAATAGCATCAGTCTCTACTGCAGACATGAGTGATGGAAAGCCTATAGAGAGGAAAGAATACTCTTCCTCTGGCATTATTTTGGCAGTTAATGAAGGAGAGGAGGTCTCTTTTCAGATCTGTTAGGGACTCAGCTTTTAAAATGACAGCACTTCAAGTGCTATAATAAATGCACTCATCTTTTCCAACCTGGACCTTTGAAATGTCAGTGTTCAGGTGACAGCAGGAGAATCAAGAATTATCAGAAAGAATTTGTGGGATTAAAGCTCAGTGAGGGTTTAAACTAAGAGGAGTATTGAAACTCAGGAGATAGAAGGGCAGTGTCTCTCCTAAATTAAAGCATATATCGCACGAATTTAAAGACAAATGAAAGACAAAGATGAATCCTAAATTTTATTTTTGCATAAAGAATACTGAAAAATGTATTAATGATGAACACAGTGTTCTTAGCCATGGTGGCTATGGTTAATAATATTGTTTAATGTAGTGGGAAAAGTAGATTTTAGCTGCTTTTACCATATATACACAGAAGGTTACTATGTAAAGCGATGGGTATATTAGTTTGCTAGGCTACGGTGGTTATGTTGTATATCAAAGGAAACATACAAAATATGCTAACATATTAATATCAGTTTTCAAAAAATGCTTTTCAAGTGTGGCTCTGGGGATCAAACTCGGGTGTGCTCCATCGCTTACCTACATGTGTAATCTCATTCTTTACTTTTTATTTTGAGACAGGGTCTCACTAAGTTGCACACACAGGACTTGAACTTGTAACCCCCAGACGCTTTGACTTAGACTCTTAAAGAAATTAAAACTCAGTCCTTAGGAGCAATGGGAGTAATCATAACTTTTGTCATCTTCCTGATCTTCTTTGGCATGTCAGAATAGGCAGTTACATATAGCCTATGATGCCACTGAGAACCATGCAAAATTCTGCTTTTACCCAACATTTAGATTCAAATATGCAAAAATAAGTGTTCAAGGTGATATTATTTTACCTAAGAAAACATTTAACTTATCAGATTGGCTCATTCAAAATATATTATTAATGGAAAAAGATCTTGAATGAAGGTATAGACTTGAAGCAAAGGCTTAAATGAGAAGATATTCAATTTGGAGAACAGATACTCATTGAGATAATTTAATCTAGCCTATGATACTGTGTTTCTCATGATTGTTGCCCATTTTGAATTAAACAGTAGTTGAACTTCCTGTGTTAAATGTTACTATATTGGGGGAAAGAATATATCTATAGATGATATAGATAGATATAGATATAGATATAGATATAGATATAGATATAGATATATGTTGAGAAATAATAGTACACAAGGAAGCCAGTGGTCAAATTTAGGGAAATTTATAATATATAAGTATGCAGAATTACTGTGATTTGGACTCCTGAGTTTACCTTCTCAGGACTCTTATGTAGTTTCTTAAGTAATCAGTATGTGAGGTCCATACCCTCAATACTGGAGAAATCCAAGTTTAAATAATGTCACCTCAAAGAAGCACTGATGACCTCAGTTAAGATTCAGGTACAGGTACCACACACCTGGATTACTTTTGGGAGTGCGTTTATTATAGCATTCATCTTAACGCACCCTCGCTTGTGATTTTTCATGGAGAAGTCTATATTACTATCTTAACTAGTCATTTATCTTCTTAACTCCTATGACAAACAGAATTACTGACAGTATAGTTTGCTCAATTATCCCCTCAGCAGTGGTATTCTCTCTACTTGAAAAGTTATGAGCATTTCTTTTATATTTCTTCTTCTCCCCTCTGTCTTTTCTCCTCTTACTCATGAGTTTAAATACGAATTGCAAGCCTTCATGGATCCTCCAAGATCTAGAGTCTAGGAGAGTTTTCAGTTCATTTCCAACAGTCTCACAGTGCTTGACTTGGACCTGTGTTAAAGCTATTCACCCATGTTATGCACGGAAACACAACCTCCTGGATCCTAGGATGTTCTTTACTCATTAAACCATCTGCAACACCAAATTCAGTACCTGGAGCATAATGGCTATTGACAGATTTTTGTTCGGTGTATAAAGGAAATGAAAATAAATCAGTGAAATTGTGCAAGACTTAAACTTCCCATCAAATAGAATTCAAAGAGATATTAGGCTGGCTGTGAATCCATTAATTCAAGCGATATATACTTGAATAACTGTATGTCCAGGGCAAGGGGGTAACGCCATTGCTACTGGTGGGTATTTTTTTTTTTTTTGCTTCTGTTTTTGTTTTATTTAACGAGTAACTCAGTAAGGGCTGCAGATTTTGGTTAGTGGTGCAGCACCTGCCTGGCAAGCATGAGATCCTGAGTTCAATACCCCATAACCCAAAATAGATAAGTAAATAAAAAGTAAATGAATAACTTTGTCAAAATCTCTAAGTAAATTCATGGAATTTCCTCTTGACTTTACATCACAGTCACAACCCCAGAAAATTCACAGTAAATTAATCTGTGCTCAGATATTTTATAGTGGTAGTAAAATAGTCAAGCTCCAGACTCATCTCACTGTGAAGAGAATCACTGTTTTATCTTCTAGAGTACTAGCCACGATAGTCAAAAGGTTTTGCAAGATGCTAAAATAAACACCTTCATTTTGCAAGATGTCATTCACAACAGGATACTGCATACCTTCAGTAACCACTGAATACTTTCGAAGATTATAATGCTGGTATAGAGATACCTGCATTGGAAGAGAGTTACATTAACTAAACTTAATAATCACTTAAATCGTAGGGCCCTACAATGTTCTTATGTATTCTCCTTCTAAGATGTTCATAGCAAATACAGACTCTGTGAGTGGACTGTAAGCCACTGAATTGGAAGTACTAGTTGTTAATTCTTTCACCAACCCACAAAGCCCATACACTTGTGTGCTTCTTTCTACCATGAATTGGCTGCCTACTGTTTTAAGGAGACACCTCTGGTACTTCCAAAGTATCAAACAACTCAAAAACTTTGCTTCACACTCTGGTTTGAAAATCCTATTGATTGACATAAAGCTGAACCCTCCTCCCTGACTGTTCTGTTGCTTTGAGGCAGGTGGAGTAAAAGAACACCTTGGGAACAGATCAAGTATTAGTTCCACCTCCCCCTTAACATGCCCATGAGAATCTCTCTTATTCTACTATGTAACGCTCCCAGTATCCTGGAGGAATTCCCAGAAATAAAAGAGAAAGTCAGAGGGGATGAACCTGTATAAATCTCCCAGCACAATATCTGAGAGTTTTTCCAGATAAACTCCTAGAAGCTACTCCAGTTCACTGACATTGAACACAAGCTCCTAGACAACTGCGTCTGACAGCACATTGTGGGAGAAGAAGCCTTAGCTACCTCCAGGGGGCCATGTTTCTGACACCTTGCCCAGCGCACCATGGAGAACAAATGATTCTGCAAGGATTTGTTTCCTCACCTCACTCTGCAAGTGGCTGGCATTTACAAGACTGGATGCATGCATCCGCTTGAGACTCACAGTAAATTCTCTTTTCTTCTCTCTCCAAATTAATTTCGCTTTTTGTGATTCCCTTGCCACAGGAGCAAGACATTGTTTATACAAGAAGAGGTGGAATCGAGCCAGACATGCAGCTTCCACAGGATTCCACACCAAACGAATCCTGCTAGGACACTATGACTCCACACTGGAGCTCAGCACAAGAGCAAAAAGAGTCTAGGCTACTTACAACAACGACTTTAGATTTGGCATTTTTACGTCTCTGCAGAATTACCACATTTTGCAGAATTATTCTAAATGAGTACACTGCCCCATAGGGAGGTATGCACACATACGTGTTGAGCGCTGGGTGGATAGTGGACCCTGGCTGCTTCACGGTATGAAAAAGAATCTATGACACAAGCCTTGGTACTTGACAAGTTCCATTGACAATTCACTCACTTCCATACCACATGTAGCTACATTCCTTCTGCCTTCCAGATCTTTCTCAATGTTGAAAAAATAGTGTCTTAAAAGATAACAATATTTGATTTTTTTTGGAGACAAGGTGTCACTATGTAATTCAGGGTGGACTTGAACTCCCTACAGAGCTCAAGATGGCTTTGAACTCACAGTGATTCTCTTGCCTTAGCCCACCAAGTGCTGAGATTACAGGCACGCACTGCCATGGCCGGTATTTGGATGTTTTAAAATGATGTGTGTAATCATTATGAAGTGAAAACCTATATTAGCAAAATCTTAAAAATTAAATTAAGAAAAGGATGTGTACAAGGTACACAATTAGTAAACATGGACCTCGGTATCTATATGAGACAGTGAAGCAAAGTGAACTTGTCCAAGGCCATACCCTGTGGGGAGACACTGGACTTGGAACTGAAATGATCAAATGAAAAATCTTACATGATTCGTCCTTCACAGGCTGAAAGCACCTCTTTTGGAACCCTGCAGCCATGCTCCAAGGTAGGCTTTTTGTAGGCATCTTTTCAGGTGAAGCAACTTATCACCAATGTCTTCACACCCCAAGGAAACTATGTGTTTTTTCTTGGAATGCATAGTAAACAGTGGAGAGTCTGGGTCCAGAGCAGGATAAAATCTCTCCTTTAGTGCTGTTACTGGTTCTTTCAAAACCTTCTTGACCACACCTTTTGAGTCTTTCATCTTTAGTTTTGAATCAATGAAGAAGGTATTGCTCAAGGTTCATGGCCCCTTGATAGAGAGCCAGTTTAAAATGCAGTTTGTTTATACCCACATATGAGGGTTCTTATCACAGGACTTTTGCCTCTGTCTTGATTCAGGTCTAATTGAAGCACTTTTCTCTAATTGTCATGGGTCCTCACACTGCCCAGGTTGCCACCAGCCTATTCCGGGTTGGAATCACTCTGCATCCTGCCCGGTCTCCCCAGGCCTTCACATCTCGTGGTACACCTGCTCTGTGGATACGTATCAGTCACCGCACACAGTCTTAGAAAATCCATTCAAAGACTGGCAAAAGTATCAGACTTTCGGAACTAATTATTATAAGAAACAAAAAGGAAGGAAACAAAAAACTTTCTAAATAAAGGGAAAGGTTAGAAAATTGGCATTAAGACTTTTTGTTCTTAGAATCAAGAGGTATGAGCTGGAAGCAAAATCAGGTAAGACAATCACAGCCATGCAGGAAATAAGAAACATAATAGGATATACAGAAGTGCCTAATCTATTACTGTAGTCACCCTGATGTGGATATGTATATCTTATTTTTTTTCAAAGTCATACATGTCATTGGAGGACCTACTTGACATCAAGCCCTTCATTTCTTCCACTCAATTTCCTTAGGACACCAACTGTAAATCAAAAAATACACTTCAAGTGGCAGTTCATGAACTGCTCGCTCTCTCCAGGCTTGTTATATACTGGCTTCCACTTCTTTCTGTGGCAAAAGAGAGACTTGCTGGGAAGATGCTAAACATAATGAACCAGCCAAGAAATATCTCCTGCCTGTAGCTTATTTGCAGAGATGAGGGGAAAAAAAAGTGAGCGATGAAGTTTCTCCTAGCGTTACTTCCACGGATTTCATTTTGGTGACTTAGCACTGATCCCCTCCGGAGTGCCTTTGTGAGTGCCAGACTCAGGATTTACAGAGTATAACCAAAGAACAGAAAACCAACACAATAGATTCTAAAATTTCTGCCACAAAACAAAAATTGCAAAAGTACACTTTTTTTTAAAAGACAGCATAATCATGATGCATTGAAACATAAGCTAAATACTTATCAAGCATTTTATTTAACTAAGTGATTGGTGGGAGAACCAGTAGGATTTTTATCACTAGCTAAAGGGTAAAATCAAAGAACTGCATAAAAAACTGAAAAATGCAATGGTGACATGGACTATAAATACATATAAAATTGGCTTATTCCTCTGATAGTAACAGGCATAGGTTAGGATTATGAACTAAAGATCAGTTGTGTTCATAGGAGATAAAAATAGTTTGTATGTCTAGCAATTCAAATCATTTGTATTGATATTGACTATCTACAAGTTAAAGTAAATCAGATAGTCCAGAAGAGCAAGCCCACACACTCTTTAGCTTTCCACCAATGATACATAGCTGCACCTCTGGTTCATTTTAAAGACTTCCCCAACTTCTTCCTGTACTATAAATATAAAATACAATGCAATAGAAAAGTAGCAGATAAATAATAATTGCTTTTTAAAAGGCATGCTCAAGTTTAAATAAAACTCAGTATTTTGTGAATGTTTGGTGCAAAAGACAAAATAGAAAAAGCATAAAGAAAATTCAGTCCAAAAATGCCTCAAGTGATAAGCTGCACTTCCAGTTTTCTTCCCAGTATTTTGAGTTTCTCTACCATTCATGGCTGCCTGAGAACACAGTTCATATAGGCCGTGAAGTACTTTTTAACACTTATCTGCTCAGTGAGACCAAATACTATTGGAAAACTAAGTAAATAACACAATAAACACTGACTTGCAGCCAATTTCCAAATGTAACTATGTTGCAATGTATTATCTTCCTTTTTGTCACAATCTATTAACACTTTTAGGAGCGGCCAAGTTGTATTAAGAGTTGTGGAAGGCTTCGGGACTCCTTCCTTCAGAATTCAGGTAGGCATAATAGGCAGTTAAAAGTAGAAATGACAATGGTAAAAGCAATACATTGTTCATCAGCCTTCAAGATAGTGCAGAAGCATACAGTTTAACTACCTTCCAAGTTAAGGCAAGTAAGCTCTGAAACATTAATAGGTCCAAACTAGCAGCACCATTGGAAAAGCCCATGGTTGTCTCATTTAAGTAGAAGGGATGAGTAGAGTAAGCAGCTTTAGCAAGTGTAGAAGTCTACCGGCATCAAGATAATTCCATTAAGTACCTGTACCATTTTTGCCTTACAAAATCTTCCCCTAGAATTAAATCTTCAATAGCCTCATCAGTCTAATAAAGGAAATCCAATGCTATTCCAGTTTAAAGCTCACAAAGTAGTTTATCTCCACAAACTCCTACAACTTATTCAACAAGTGATTTTCAGGCGGAGTTCCATTCTATCGTAAAAATTCCTTGAATTCCCTGAAATGTCAAGGTCTTATTGAGAAGACCGATAAAATTTCTCTAGTACCGAACTTTGCGTATTTTTGTGTCCACTGATAACCACAAATTATTAAAACTCTGCCCTTTAAGCGTGAAAGACAACGCAGATACTGTTCAGTGTGAGCGCCCGACACCTCGAGTGGATGAAACCTCGTGAGTAGCTCCTTAGCGCCTCAGCCAGAGTGACAGAGCTGGGCTCGGTGTCTCAGAGTGGTTTCTGTCCTTTCCACACCGGCATCCTTTGCGTCACCCCTAGAATAGCTTGCTGTGAAAGATAATCCAAGACCACAACAGGAATTTCACTTTGTGTACCTCATACAAATGCTACCCACAGAAAGTTAAGAAAGAGCACGCCACTACAGAACATTAGAACATAAGGAATCTTTACGTTTAAGTCGATTTTTGTAAAAAAAAAAAAAAAAAAACTTCTCCAAAAAAATGTTAAGATCTTTAAAACTATTTTTAAAAGCATTTGCTAGGGCCAGGGATTTAGTTCAGCGGTGTAAGTGCCTGCTTGAAAATGATAAGACCCTGAGTTCCATCTCCGGTACCAAAAAAAAAAAAAAAAAAGCATGTTCTAAAATGTCAGTGTCAGCATAGTAGCTTATAAAGGTACTTAATGATTTCTTTGAAGTGAGATTAATAATTATTAAAAATTTATTTATTTGCAATTGTTCCTTTGATTTGAAAGCATGAATGAATTTTTTGAGACAGTCACTTTGCAAGGGGTCAAGCAGTTACCTGGCAAGGACTTCAAAGGCATCTGTAACTCATATGTTAATGGTAAAGAAAAGAGAAAGGAAGAGAAGAGAAAGGGCTGAAAGTAAAATTTGTAGTCAACCAGCGCTCCTCAAATCAAGGGAGATGGAGCATCTGGTTCCTGGATTGGACAATGCTATAATTTTGCACTGTCACCAGAAATATATCAGCTGCACTCTGCAAGTTGGTGGTATTCTGATAATATTTTAACTTGCTTCTAACAGCTGCAAATCAAAGCTTTTTATGGTTCTTGAAAATGAAAACTAGAGCCATCCTAGTTGGCCCGGTGTGTCTTAATCATTCATCATAAGTTTACATACTGAAGTTTAGTAAGATCTATGATGAATGAAGAGCTAATACTTTCTGTGTCAGAATAGGCAAGGAAATGAAGATGTCAAACATGTCTTGCAGAGCATGGTTACACTGTTTCATTACAAAATTCAATTTAATACATTTCCTCTGTGTTAGCTGATAAAATATATTTCACTTAAAAATAGAGCAATGCATTCCGTTAAAGACTGAAATTTTATGTTTTCTAATTTCCCAAGAAAAACAGAGTAATTTAGAATGTAACTTTCGAATTTGCTTATGAAAAGGCCTAAACTACCTGGGCCCTGTGGTATGATTATCTATCTCACTAAAAGATTACCTGGCCCCCTCACAGAGCCCACCACACTAGAATGTAATTAAACTAAAATATTCACTATACTGTTTTGAGGTACTTTCAGCAAAATAATCTATTAACGTACAAATTCAAGCGTTTCACTTTTATTCTTTCCCTCTACATCAACTAAGGCAGTATTATGAAGAAAATGGTTTTGATGTTGAACATTATGTATTTATTTAGGGTTTCTGCCCTGTCATTGGACTAGACAAATGGTCACTCCTTTTCTTGTACTGCTCCCTTTAAATGCACAATATAGCAATGCATGGGAAAAAAATCAGTGAAATGGTGATTTTTATTTAAAGAGACATAGTCTGATGTGACTACAAATAGCAAAAAGCTACTGGTCTAGTTAGAGCTAATTTTTCTCCAATTAATTTCCTAAAGTAAAACTTCTGGAACATAAAAAGCAAGGAGCGCTAAATATGAATGAATTAATTACTGTGAATGGAAATGAAGCTAATTCCAAACAAATGACTAACAAAACATACACAGAGTGACATCAACTAAAAAGTATACTCATGAACTTCAAGATAAAATCCAAAGTAATTATAACCTAAAGTGATTTCTAAAGTGAGGATATGGAAATTTATCATGTTCTTTTATCGGGTAGACAGAAAGTAGAGTTAACTATGGAAACACACCACCAAAATGCCATGGAAATCAAATATGAGACAGGAACTAATACTGTCACTTTACACTGTGGTCCTCCTGGAACTGTGTACATCATTAAGGATTCCATCATTCTTCTGATGAAGGAAGATGTCTCTAAGATACAAGCTATAGTAAGAAAACAGCAGGTATTTCTTACTGCCTGTGAGACTCCTTATTTCTCCTTAAAGTTTGGTAACAACTGCACATAATAATTCTATCTGTAAATTCAGCTAAAAATAGCAAGTGAGTTCACAGTTCCTTACACATAAAATCCACATTTGCAAATGAGAGTACCACACATTGCCTGGTATAGGAGATTTATTCCGATGTCCTTTGTGTTAATGGGTACCTTGACCCCACTCTATATGGTCCTGATCAATCCATTGCTCGTAATGGCCATCTTAATCCAAGGAGATTGCTGGAAAACTACTTGGTTAAGGGAAATGTTATCCACTCAACCCAAATGCTGTGGGAAAATTTACAATTTAGGCATTCAGAAGGTCCCCCAATTCCTTGTTATACAATTTTCTATCTGCCTGTCATAGAAACATAGAATGAACACCCTTTCCATTTTGCTTTGTTTCATGCATAGAATACTACATGCTGTTCTAACCATTCTTCTCTCTATACACTCATAAATATAAATATTTTTCTTATTTCCCAACTCGAGCTTCTCCTGCTGATTTCTGGTTTAGTTCAGAAACCTTTCACTAGTGTTGACAGCCTACGAGTGTCCCTTGGAAAATTTATTCAAGATGTTTCAATTACCAGTGCCCTACTTCCTGACCAAACCACCCTGGTAATTTACCAGCACAGGAACCACTGCCTTGCAATTTTCAGAATGTTTTAAGTCCAAGACCATATTTGATAAATAGATTGGGCTCTGCGTCTTCATTACCAGGAGTTCTCCTCTAGTTTTTGATGTTAAGTGTGAGACATAAGGTTGCTAATGAGATGTGGAAAAGTGAGTGCAATTTGGAAAACCACCCATCTGGAAAAGGTTGACAGTGTCCCAGCCCTGAAAGTTTCTGCTTTGATATGAAACCTTCTTTCTACTCTGGGCTGGCCACTCTTCTAAAGCACAAACTGGCTTTTAAGATGTCAAGCTTACTGTTGATGATTCTTTTCGATGGCAAGCTTCTATAGTAGCAGAGAGCTATCAACAATCATTGTTGATCATCTGGCAAATTTTGATGGAAAAGGTAAAAACACGGCTGGAGATTTAAGAGATGATTTACTAAAGCCTCTGTCTGAGGTTAGCTGGATCATTTTCCTTGGTTTCCTGAATGGATGCTTATAGCTTATAATTTTTATAAGATTCTTAAATGAATTTTCTAAAGATATATTATTTTAAGAGATGCCTGGTATTTCATTTGTGCTTCTTTGATGGTTAATTTTCCCTTATGTCTCATGTGTGGTTATTTGTATTTGGATAGCATCTACTAAAAATTGTCATAAAGGTATTATTTTAACATTGGCACCTGAGATTGTTCACCACTTAACAGAGAAAAAGGTTAGAACGAACATAGTTTTTGAGTGTTTATTTTCCCTTGGGAATTCTGCTACATAATGATAGACAATCATTTCATTCTTATCACAAACCTATAATGTAAATGCTATTGTATTATTTGCAAATGAAATGTTTTAAATAATTCATCAGGTCTCTGAAGCTAATAATTAACAGTAATGAGGTCAAATCCTAAACATATATTGCAAAAAATGATAATATATGTATATAATTTATTGTGAATTTAAAAATGAATAATTAAATAAAATCTTAGCACATGCCCGTAAAGAGGAGAATCAGTATATTTGTGAGTGTCTGTAAAACTACTGTATATGTCTACTTAGGATGCAAAATGCCCTGAAATGATGAACTATACTCATTGTGTGCTTATATTTCTGCCTTGAAAGTTATTTGTACCAACTAGTGTCTGGCTTCTTGTTACCCTCTTGCCTTCCAGCTTTTAGACTCTGTATCTATTTTCTTGTGCAATAATATTATAGAGTGGATATGGGACACATTTTCTCTTCGGAGAACCTTTTCAAAAAGGCAAACAAGACCTTGAAACTGTCAACAGTTTATTCTTTTTTTAGTCTGCAATTCAGAGCAATAAGGATTTCTATACTCACAGAGTAACTATGACTTCTCTCTTGGAACAAAGATACCTGTTAGACAAACCTTCCCTCAAAGACTCTGAGTCTCCTATTAGTTTAAAGGTGAATGTTCAGCCCTTTGGTGAAGAATTCATTCTATAATTTTATCATCATAGTATCTGAGTCTGATTCTTAACATACCCGAGAACTTTATTAAAAGGCAATAAAACATTAAGATTGCAGAGTACAGGCTTAATCAGACAAGAATAGCATTATGCAAATCATGCACTGCTTTCTTTTATTTCCTTCAGAGACTATCAAAGGGCAGGGGGAATTATTGAGGAATTACCAAAATCCCAAATCTGAGCTTTTATTTTAGAATTGTTCCGTTGCATTTTAGTGAACATATCGAGGTGGAACATGAAAAGGCAACTCATTGTTCTGCGTAAATACCAATGTTTACGAATTACCAGCCACAAAGGTAAAAACTTCAATCATAGTCAACTATTATAAAACAACACTGGTAAAGAAGAAGAGAGAATAAAAATTTGGTTGATTGAATTTGTACTGAATAAATCCATTTTTCAGTCATAGAGTTGAAGAAAGGCAAAAGGTGAAGACAAGGCAAATACTGAAGAGCAACTGGGGTAGATTACACAAGGGCATCTAGATAGTGGGGCATGGTGGCAAGAAGTGTCCTATTGAGGAGGGGAAAACATACAGATAAAGAGCCAGTGGCATCAGAAAGAAGAGTGGTACACAAAGTGTGGATCTGGTTCCTCTTTTCACCTGACCCAGTGAAAATAAAGATTCACTACTATTCTAGAAAATCAAGTTTTTAGTCTAATCTAGACCAATGGTTCAGTTTTCCCAAGGACAGTAGCTGACAAAGTTGACTTCACCTGGTATCAGATACAATCAACAGATCTTATATAGTTAATTTACTAAAGTGGAAACGTCATTTTGCGCCATAAAAGCTTTTCAAAATGTAGTTTTCATATATGCTTTGGAAAGGTAGCTCACTGTTCTCGGCTCTCAAATATATACCTAATATTATGAACATGTACTTTTTCATGTAAAGAAAAGGAAACCCTTTCAGCACGTTATTGTTTAACATCTGGATAATGCCAATTTTGTTAAATGACCTACTATCTCACCACAATTTAATTTCCTTCTAAAATTGATCCACTTATGGTAACCACATAACCTCAGAAATAACTAGCATGTTCTTCCTTCTAGCCAAAATTATGCTAAAATAAGTTTGAAGGAAGAAAAAAATAGAAATTTTTATTTCAGGAGAGCTGAAAAGAAATGACATTCAAAAGACTCTGGTTTATTAACAAAAATATGCCTTAAAGTGTAAATTACATTCTCATGAATGAAATTCAATTTATGATTCAACAGAAAAATCTGTGTGCTAGATATCTAAGAAATCTGCATCTGTATAGGCTCCTTAGAATCAGAAACCAACCAGAGCTGTCATAACTATTATGCAAAACAAAAATGAATAACAAAGTAGGCAATTTCCTAAAGTAAATTAAAATGCAATCCCAGGCACTTCATGAATATTTGAGAGTTCTCTTTTTCTCAATGACAAACACCTGCATGTCTTTCATTATATCTGCTGTTCAAAAGACATTGAGAAAACGTGCCAAACCTGTACCCCAAAAGTACCTGTGAAACTCCAGGAAGGCACTCATGTTTGTGCTAAGCGGCCTTGGTGTGTCCATAGATACTCAGACGAAAGCTTTGAAAAAATAATAATCATCATGAATAAGCAAATGCACTTCCAGAGCATTCTTAGAGTATGAATAAAAGGCACACTGTTTATCTGTTTTATTGTCCCAGGGTTTCTCAGTGGGCTTTGCTCTCACATTCAGTGCTGAGGTAAACAAAGGTGCACCCTTTAGTTTTTACTCAGTGGCAACTTAGTTAAGAGAACCCAAAACAGGTTAGTATGACGGTGAGCATCAACCACAACACATTCTTTAGCCTGGCAAGTTAACCCAGCTATTACAAAGTACTAAGGAATACCTGACTCAATACTCATTTGATTTTTATACCAAATGAAGCAGGTTTTAATATGGCATTATAAAATGGGCTGCCTGATAAAGTGCATTAATATATTTTTACCTTGAAGGCGATGAATGTCACACAACATTCTTTTTTGCCATATGCCTAGCTCAGGTGCAGTTATTAATCTGTTGTCTTATGCCCAGCACAGGTGGCACGGTCTGGGGGTTATGGAAAAGGAATCTCCCTCCCTGCTCTGTGAGTTTACTGTGGGACCACTCTTCCAGTTTCCCACAGAGCCTTCTCCACAGGTGGTCCTGCCTCATCTCTGGCTCTAGGCCGGGATCAAGGGGCTCCAAATCAACAGCAGGATGACGCTCAAATTCTTCACCATGACATTTATGATGAACGTCGCACATAACACATGGTAGGCAATCCTCACAATTTATTCTACAGCACTTCTGAGCTCTTGCGCTCAGCCCAGCTTTTTCTGCCTCCTAACATGTCTTTTCCCTACTCTTGGAGAATCCTCAAGTTTCCTCTTAAGCCCTGCTTGGCTGTACAGACATTTATGAAGATCCTCCTTCATGAGGATGCGGTCTCCACCCTCAGCCTTTCTACTGGACTTCTAATAACTACAGTGCATATTAAGCAAAGCAACCTGAATGGACCTTTAATCCATCAGTCAAAACATGCCTGTCTTTTACTCAAACACTTCAAAGGCATTCCGCATCTCTGCATCCAGCGGGGACATCTATCCCCTCCTAGCTGTCTCTCTGACTTCAACGGTATCATCCCATCCCTTGTCTTAGATTAGGCCAACTCTGCCCTCCTTACCATTGGCCAGATACGCTAAATAGTCCCACCTCAGGGACTTAGCAGTCCTTTGTCTCCCAGATAACTAAGGCTCTTCATTTCCTCCTCCTTTGCTCAATGTCACATATTCAAGAGACCTTCCCTGACCACCCAATTTTAAGTGTTTTAAAAAGTTCCATTCTTTGACAATCATTATGTCTCTGATTCTGCTTATTTTCCACTATTGTACATATTACCAACTATTTTTATATCATTCATGCTTGGCTCTGTTTTATGAAATAATGCTGCCATCACTCTTTACTCTGCTATTTTCCTCAGTATTTATCACCAGCTTGCCATTCTATAGGATTTGTATAACTTATTTATTCTCTCTTTCTTTCTACTGTAACATAAGCCTTCCTTTCCAAAGCTGCCCTCTCAGTGTGTAGGATAGAGTCTGCACATTGGAACCACACAATACATAAGCGTTCAATGAATGAATATTACATTTCTGAAGTTTTCCCGTCACTTGTCTAAGTCCTTTAGACTTTTAAATTATGAAGGGCATTGTTACTCATATGCTTAGTAGTAAATATAGTGTCTAATAGAGAGAAAATATTTTATTTACATGTTTGGTAGGAAAAAAACCATTTAAAATTGTAGTCTTAACCCCCTCTCTCCATAAAAGAGAGACGTGAGAGCTTTCTATGTGTCAGTAAGAACAATGCACATGTCAGAAAAGATACAATAATCCTTTGAAAATATTTTATGTTCTACTGGCCTTTGTCAATATTAGTTAATCAAAAAGGAAAGAAAGTGGGTACAGTGGTATGTCCCTGTAGTCCCTGCAGCCTGGCAGGCTCGGCAGGTGGACTGCGGTTTGAGCCCAGCCTGGGTAACTTCGTAAGACCGATTCTTAAAATAAAGAAAACAAAATAAAAATAGATGGAGATGCAGCTCGGTGTGAAGGACCTAGGTCCAATTCTAGTCCCACAAGAAGTAAATCGGTGACTAAATAAGTAAGTAAATAGAAACAAATAAATGACTTAGGAGCATATGACATCTAAAACACGGTCTAAATCACGGCTCACAGTACTAAAGTTCCACTGACTGAAGTTCACTAGATAAATATAGTGGGCCAAATTATAGCTTTGTAATAGTTATTTTAAAGCTGTTTTATAATTTGACCAACAGAGAGAAAAAAAGGAAAAAAAGAACAAAGATTCTGTTGTAGTGTTCTCAACATGATCTAGAAAGTCTGCGTTAGCTAAGTCCACAGGTGGATAATGCGGAGCTCTGCTTGGGGTCCCCCTTTCCCAGCTTCCCAATTTGACCATTATCTTCTCAAGGACGATGCACACAGAAGGATGCCAACCCAGAAATCCTTGTCTGCAGTCTGAAGATCTTTCAGGCTTTTATTTTTATTTTTGTTGAGATGGGGGTGGAATGCAGAACCTTGCACATGCTAGACAAGCACTACTCTACCATTGTGTTCTGTTTCCAGCCCTCTCCTAGGCCTTTAAATCCTAGGCGTCTAGCTTTGCCTATAGTCTGACTCCGGGAAAGCTTGATCTAGGATACTGAAAAAAAATCCTCTGTACTCATACAATGTATATAGTACCAATGCTTGTTTGCTTAGAACCCTAACTATAAGACATCTAGGGTACCAATCAAGAATTCAAGCTTAAAATATTCACTGGTATCCTGGCAGGCATATTATAGCCTCCAGAGGTGCCCAGCTTCCCCAAAGGGACGGGAAGATGCACTTGGATAAGCCACGTTCACATGGAGCAGGCACCTGTCACCCTTTTTCTCTTTGTCGACACCTAATTTAACGATGGTTTAAAAATCTCCTCCTGGTTACCTGGAGAACTCTGCTTTTCCTACAGGAACAAAACAAGGGAAGTATTTCCCAAGAGCCAAATAGATGATTTCTTACTAACAAAATGGCCATAACACAATCCACCAAGTACACAACCCCCCAAATTTTGCCAATCTTCCAAAAAGACAAATTCACTTTGTTACACATTCTGCAGGCTTCATAGAGGGCTGCTAACCATAATGCTGCCTCATTAATAATAACTCCCTCCAGGCCCTAGGGTAAGATTTGAGCCTTATGAAAAAGCCAGTGCACCAGACCACAGCCAATAAACAAGTTTCTCCCATCTGAAAGAAAAACAAAAAAAAAAACTCTACAGCAAAGCTAACTGGGCATAAGAAGTAATCTAAACAGCTAAACATGTTCAGTGGTGACAGTAAAAAGAAAAAGAGATGAACTAACCTATATGGCTCGTGTCTCAGGAATAAAAATAATGAGGTTATTTCACAATAGACACATAGTTGGCCCTTACTGTTTGTAGATTCTGCTTTTGCAAAGTGGATCCTTGCCAAAATTTATTTGTGACCTCCAATTCAATATCTGTGGCACCTTCATAGTCATTATCAGAAACTCAGAACAAAGTTTGAGTCACCTGACACATATGTTCCTAGGTGGTGACAAACCAAGTGCCTTTTTGTCCTGTTTCAGCTCTCTTTAAGAAAGGGGCAGTTTCCTCTAATGTGACTTTTAGAGTTTTGGGGCTTTATGTCGGTGATTTTGCCTATTAAAATGTTTCCCACATGTAATGGCAAAGTACCACCAGGGTGTTCTTAACAGCAAAGAGACTGCGATGTGCCTTGTGAAGGAAATATTTGTGTCAGATAAGTTTCAGTTATGGCACTATCCAGTGCTTCCAGACATGGGTCCATTGTTAAGGAATCCCTACCCCAAACAAGAAGAGAGAGGGGGAGGGAAAGAGGAAGACTAGCAGAGGGATGAAGAGGAGAGAAAGGGAAGGGGCGAGGAGACTGACTTCCAACAAAAACACACATAAAACAAGGTCATGAAATGACTGATGGAAATGTCACAGGAGGCTTGTAGGAACCTAAACCTGTATTTCCCCGAAGAGCAGTACATCAGCATTTGATAATTCGGTATGTGCAGCTACTTCATAGAACATATCTATTTTAAAACATGAGGCTAGACCAAAGCCAGAGGCGTCTGTTAGGCTGAAGCTAACAGGAAAACGTATCTAGTATGTTATTATACCATTTTTATCACTGGAAAATAGCTATTATTTATACTATTTTCCATACAATTCAAACTCCAGATCAACTATCTTTGGATTCCTTTCACATCCCTCCACATCTAATGTGACTTGGAATAAATGACAGCAATGAAACACTTACTGCATCAGCCTGTTAGTTCATTAACCAAATCATCACACTTTATTCCAGAATCAGGGACATACAGACTTGTGTAAAAAAACAAGTATACAAGGGTTAGCAACAAAGGGTTTATAGCTTCAATAATATATTACTATTTATATGAACCTAAATAGATTGCTTTGCTGATCTTAAGTTTCCTGATTCGCTGAGGACTAAATATTGTACAGAAAGTTCCCTTGGTGCATGAGTGGCAGATACTAGGAGTTCACTGGTGTTTCTTTGAGTTTATTATTGGAATTATTGTTGGTTTTCTTTTTAAGATCAACTGCCCTTCATTACCACCTCAAGATTTCTGCCTTTTTCTATCATTTGTAGCTTTTGAGTCAATGAACATTCAGCAGTTTAGTTACAAGCTCATCACCCAAGAGACAGTCATAAGTAATGCCTGCTTTTACCCCCAAGAAGATTATAATCCAATTAGAAAAAACAGCGAAAAACATATTCTTTAAATAACTCAGTGAGATAATATCACAGTAGCGTTATGTTAAATGCTAGAGGAAAAGTACTTGGGGGACCATGTATACAAAAGCAAGTCTTTCTAACAAAGTAATACTCAGTATGCCTATGTGAGAATAAGAAATAACCAGAGAGACGCCAAAGAGGCATTCAACACCAGGGAAGAAACATGAGCGAAGGCCAGGGGGTAAGAAAGATAGTGAGTTTGGATCCCCCAAGAACTTCACCATGGCGGCTACAGTACTGGAGTACAAGCACAGAAGAGCCAGAAATTCCCACGTCACCAGGATTTTATATACTAGCCTACGATGTATAGTACTGAACAAATAAATTCAGCTCACATTAGTTATAAGGAATACATTAACTTATTAGTATCCATTAAAATACTCGTAGTGGTACTGTGTTGCCTGTGTTGTCCTGTTCTGATCTGCTCTGTTCTGCCCTCTTTTGTTTTATTCTCTTCAAAATAAAAAATAAAAAAAATACTCGTAGTGTTTGACAAAAACTATCGAAATTCACAAGCATGCATCGTAGCACTACTATGGGTTTAGAATTTCCACAGGTCGTATGAATTCAGAGGGGAGGACCAGTCAAAGGACGGGAAGACGAGCTGCCCTGACAGAAGGATAAAGCACAGGGGTTCCTGAGGAGGAAGGAAAGTTCCACAGGTGCTCATCTGAAATGGATGTGGTTGACATTTAAAGTGACTTCGTACACTTTGGTGTTCTGCAACTCTCAGGAAACTCAAACTGGTGATCCAACACCGGCTTTCTCCACTACACTGATGAGAACTGTGGAAGTACAGGCTGAGGGACAAAATCTAAAGGAAAAACAATTGGGGGTTTTATACAGAATATATTTTATACAATGTGCACAGCTTATAAAAAGTTTAGGACAATTGAGATGGATTTTACTTGTTCACTGGAGTTAATAAGGTTTGTCACCTCTATACGATGTCCAGGTGGGACACCACGTATGACTGGGGTTCAAGGAGAGTCACAATGGAAAAACATTCTGAAAAGCACGCCATCTCATCACTAGGGATGTGAGGAAAACAGAACACAACCATATTGTGCACTAATTGTGGATGGGCAAATGTTATAAAAGTAAATCAAAAGTAGCTTGGACTTTTCCTGACTTCCTTTTGTGACCTAGTTGGCCACTAAGACTGTATCTGCTCAGTTTTCTCATCGGGACAAAGCAGCAATATTTTCCACCCTGTGCAGGAGGGCCAGAAGCAGAAAATTCAGGTCACCTGTCACGTGGCAACCGTTTTAGACTCCATCTGAAATCTTACGGACTAAACACATAAAAAAAACTGTTTTGATTTGATTTTGTTCAAGGCCCCCCCCAATCAGGCTCATTTGGAAAGCAATAGCAGTAACTGTTGCGTTATCATTTTGTATTATTTTGATAACATCAAATAAGAAGCTAACAGTGGCCTCAGAATAAAAGTGGTGGCTGTGAAGCAAATGCCTAGCAGGCTGACTCTCAGCAATGATCAAAGTGACAAATGACAAAACTCATTCACACTCAGGGGTGGTGTAACAAACTGAACACTGAGTCCTGCACTATCTAAAGGGTAATCAAGCATGAGCAAGCTGACCTTAAAAGCAATGCCATCCTAAAACTATATATATATATATATATATATTCCTTTTAAAAATCAAGTGTTTGCTAAATAACATATATTTGAAATGGTGAAGGATGATTTCACATCTAGTCAATAGAGAATGCATAATGAAATTGACACAGAGTAATTATTACTAGAAATAATATTATTAATTGAAGCTGATAATGAAAGCTGAATAGTTCTTAATCATTTTGATACAGGATTAAGGGATATTTTGCAAGTCACTATATATCCTACCATTCATTGTTAGAGCAATAATATATGGCAAAGACTGTCCCAGAAAAAATTTTGCCAGTAAAAAAAATTTCTGTATTTGGACTTATCTGGAGAACAAATTACCAACTGTGATGACAACTCAAAGCTGAAGCTGGTGGTACATATTCAGTGCATGTATTTGCAAGCTAGTGACATAAGACTAGGAAGTGTGCTATAGACTTTGAGAATACATGTCCACGTTAAGAACTGAACCTAAAAGGCAGGTCATCTACATTTATTTAGGGTATTAAGAAAACAAAATACTAACATCACATGATTGTTAACTGTCAGTTGCTTTATCATTGAGGTACACAACCATTCAATTTTGTGTAAAAACTAGAGGAATAAATAGGTATGGTGATAAACACTAATCATATGTTCAATATAATAAAAGCCATAAAAGCTCAGCTGACTTTCAACAAGGACATGACCATCAGTTATATCTGCTTTATAAATGAAATCTCTTATGTCATAGTCAACACCTGAGTGCTAAATCAGAGAAAATCCGATCACTTTAAGTTATAAAAAAAGAAATGATAGATATCACACCCAAAATACTGGAGCAGAAAGTAACTGCACCAAGATCTGTTCATTGTAATCAGAAGCAGAAACCAGCATTTTCATACTCCATTCTTCTGAGGAATCCCTGAGGGGGAGGGGAATGAAACATCAGTGAGAAAATGAGCAAGATGAAACAGAACTCAAGCTGAAAATCCCAGATGGTATTAGAATACCTTCTATGTAAAGATATTCTGACCTCAGTGACATGCTTTCTATTGGAGCTATCATCCCTCTTCCATTACCATTTGCACATTTTCATGAAAACAGACTTCACTTTTCAAGATTTACCTGACTCCTGTGGCTTAGTCCTCCCTAAACACTTAATGCTCCCTTTGTGACATAAAGCTGGGCACTGCAGAAATCATTCCAGGGCCACTGACAGAGCATTACAATTTCATGTGGCCAGTATGAAACTACAGCAACAGGTGAATGTCAAGGAACAACCCAAATTCTACAGCTGAAATGCTGAGGGACGAATTCAGAGAAGGGAAAAGTCTTGGCAGCACAAAAACCACAGGAGACTATGAGAACCAAAGGCTGGAACTACGATTTCACACCTGATTTCCTTAGTAACTTCTCTTTAAGCTAAAGTTTTGTAGGTTACATAATGTTAAGATATTTACAGGCATGTAAGGATTATCAGCAGCTTTCCTACAGTGGTAAATGAACTTGCCATCAGTATTTGTTTGAATAAGTATAAATTCAAATTTTCTGTCTTATATGCACTAAAAACATTAGATCAAGAGAAACTGATGAAGTCAGCCATGTTCATTTTGCAGGGCTATTGAGATAGAAGAGAAGGGAATTCAGTACTTTGTATTAAGTATATAGTTTGGGGCCTGCAGCACGGGACTCTAGACCAGACATCTTATCAATTGAGGGTTAGTCATGTGACATACTGGTGTCTATTTATCCTATTAGCTAAGTTTCTCTTTATTTGTTAATTTTTACCAATAAATTCAGTGGATCCTCTTTATTTGCAAAATTATATACTGGGAATTTGTTTACTTGCTAAAATTTAATATTTAATATTGACTTCAATATTAAAGTGACACTTTCAGAGTCACTAAGAGATGTGCACAGAGTGATAAAAACTTAAATTATCTGATGCATCGTTCAAATTAGCATCATGAGTTAAACAAGGACAGGTTCTGTCCTCTTGTTTCATCTTGAACACTGTAAACAATTGTCTGATTCACTGTTTACTTGTTGCCACATGTCTCCATCTCTGTTGGCAATTTCACTATTGATGCCACAACACAGATGAAGGGCTAACTAGTGTTCCTAACTATAAAAAGGATGATGGATGTGTCTTACAGAGAAACTACATTAGCTTCATTAGGCATGATCCATAGTGCTGTGGTGTGTAATTTCAGTGTTCACAAATCAACAGTATAGTGCAGTCAGAAAAAAGGAGGAAGGAATTATGTGACCTGTATGTGAGGATGTTTTAAAACATGCTAATGTCACACCAGCTGTAACTGGTGAAGATGGAAAAACAGTTCAACCTGTGTGTTCAGAAGATAGTGACTAATTTTTTTTTAAAGCAAAGAAGAAGAGAGAATTGTGATGAGACTATAAATCAAGTAGATTTACAATCACATTATCCAGGGCCAAGAAAATGTTAAAACATTTATTGGTTAGTGTTTAATCATCAAGAAATACTACATATAATTAATTTTGAGATATGCAAACACAGATGTACATGGTGTCTTTAAACAGAAACATAGATAAAATAATGACAGCTAATGAAAATGTTGCAACCAGGGATTTCAAGAACCTAACCTTTTATTCCTTTGAGAGTAATGACTCAGTATTCATGAATTCATGTTCTTGGTGACTTTATCTGATGTACATACCACAAAAATAAAAAATAGACATTATGCTTTGTGTCTAGATATCCCCCAAAAGACTGAGGCAGTCATGGCAAGCGGCAGAGCTTTTCAGAGGTGGCTGAATCTAGAGTTTGTGATTGATTAATGTCCCATTAAGGGATTAAGGGTGTGAGTGTGACACCTGCCCTAAGGTGGGTAGTCTGCATACTTTATAAGGGACAAACAGAAGTTGGTCCCTTCTCTTTCCCTTGTAGCTTTTGCTATCTTTTGCTGCCATAAACTGTTGACCCTCTACCATGTGCTACCCTGCCTTTGAGCCAAACGATTATGGTCTGAAATATCTACAAAATGTGAGCTAAACAAACCTTTGCCTCTTTAACTTTGTGTGCTGGGTATATGGTCTCAGCAATGAGAAAAGTAACTAAGATAATTTTGGTAACAAAAGTGGGGTCATTGTTATGACTATACTTGACCATGTGTTCCAGGAGCCTTTGGGGTGGCTTGTGGGAAGAGATTAGAAAGATTCATAGATGTTGGCTGAAAAAAAAGTAGAGCTAGAATGCCTTAGGCTGTACTGTATGACAAACTCTGGTCAGAACTAAAAAGGTTGACAGAAACATGGCCGATAAAGGCCGATCTCCAGTGATTTCTGCTGGGACAAAAGATTGAACTGACTCATAGACTCCAGATGCTATGTGTTGTGGTTTGGCAGAAAGTGCACCTCCATTTTGCTCATGTCCTGAGACTTTGTCTAAGACTAAGAATAATGCTAATGAATCTAGAAGAATAAATTTCAAGGCAATCTAATATTGAAGCAGTGGCTTGGCTACCATTGGGTAGTTTTAGCCAGATTTATGTTGAGAATGAAGAGCAAAGAGCTCAGCAGTTTGACTTAAAACGTTGTGAGTTTGGACAGAAAGGAAGTTTCAGTAAAGCTGTCTATTGCAGTGATGGAGGAGAGGAGACCTTGATTGCTGTGAAGGAACACAAGACTAGAAAAGAGAGCCTCAGTACATCACAAGAAGAGTAAGGACTCCACCCTTTGAAGCTTCAAACTTGCAAAAGTGAAAGACTTTTTCTTTGACAAGAAATCCCCAGAGTCCCATGTTCCAGAATGGTGGAAGCCTAGAGAATTTGTTCCTCAGAATTGGATTCAGGGGCCGGGCATTTAGCTCAGTGGCTTAAGCACCTGCCTGGCAAGCACGAGGTCATGAGTTCGATCCCCGGTACCAAAAAAAAAAAAAAAAAAAAAACAGAATTGGATTCAGAGTTTAGTGATCCAGAAACTCGACCCTTACAGCCAAGAAAAAAGCAAATCCTGGCTACTGTTCCAGCTAGTGCAAGATCTTAGCATCATCCACATGGTACTGGTTTTAGGTATATGTAGAATGGCAGAGTTGTGGGGTCAGGAAAGCTTCCACCCAGATGCTGCACATGGAAAAATAGGACTTAATATTTTCGTTGCTAGATTTTACAGTTGCATTGGTTGCATTCCTTTATATAGTCTGGTATTTAACTTTTGGAATAGAAATGTCTACCTCATGCTATCAAATATTAGAAGTGTTTAACTTTCATTTCATTTGAACAGGGGCTCACAGCTAAGAGTTTGCCTTAAATCTCAGAAGAGACTTGGGACTTGAACTTTTCAGTAATGCTAACACTCTTAAGAATTTGGCAACTCTTAAGAGATGGACTCTATGCCCTTTGCATTAATATACATTATTCCTTGGGGGCCAGGGAGAGTATATTATGGTTTGTGTCTAGACACTGCCCCAAAACCTCATGCACTTGTAGGGGGATGGTTTCAGAGATGCTTGAATCTAGAGACTGTGGTTGATTTATGGTATAATGCTGAGATTAATGGTGTGAGTTCTATAATTTCCCTAAGGTGGGTAGTCTGCATACATTATAAGGGATAGCAAGAGGTTTGTTCCTTCTAGCTCCCTTATCACTTTTGCTATCTTCTGCTACTATGAACTGTTTTCCCTCTGCTATATGCCACCTGCCTTGGAGCCAGGGGATTATGGACTGAAACCTCTACAATCTATGAGCTAAATAAATCTCTCACTCTTTAAATTTGGGTGTCAAGTATTTTGTTTCAGCAACAAGAAAAGTAACTAAGACAATGGACAATAAATATAAAAGTAAAGTCCATGTGTGAAATCTAGTCTCTTATATAAACCATACAATTGCCACATATAAACACAGTACTCCTAGTTATATTTAAAGCATGGACTTATGAAAAAATTGTAGTATATTGGTTAGAAGAAATATTTACTATGTACTTCATGTAACTAAATCCTAGTTGGGATCTGAAACTCAAATTTAACCAGGTATTCTGTGATTTTATTTGCTAGCATGGGCAACCCATTAGGGCAAAACATACTTAATCTATAAATTGAAATAATATATGTTCTTAACTACTTTCTATATCTTTCATTTTTAATATAGCAGGGTTTTTAATCAATGGTTAATTTATTGCTTTTGCATTGACCATTTTCCCTTTCCTGTTCAAAACCCTGTAGTATTAAATGATGGTATTCTTTTTTTGTTAGGCTATAGTTGAACAATAAGTTAAATATGTTATTTTTATAAGTTTGTTTTCTTTGAATATTTAACAAGAAACAAAACCATATTTCCAGAGAAATACAGGAAAAGAAATGTGCCAAACACAAAGAGTTAATCTTATTTTCCAAAACTTACAAGTGTTTATCTCATATTAGTCTAAATGTGAAAATGTTACTTATGTCTACCAAAAACATTACATCCTTTAAGACTAGCTCTGTTCTAAAACATGATATATAACATATAGTCACTGAACTTCCTAGCATTTCATTTGATAATTCTGACAGAGATAAGAGCTTGTAATTTTTGTTTTACAACTCTATGTTTATTAATACCTTCTCCTCTCAAAAGCATCCCCCCAAAAAAAACCCCACAATTCCTTCATTACAGCCTTTAGAATTAGGGTCTGATACACAAAATGAACAGGCAGCTGTAAGAGCCATTAGCAAACTTCACCAGTCCATTTCCCTACTTTGTGGCTCAGGGGATGTCCTTAAGCTGTGTGTGTGCGTGTTTGTGTGTGTGTGTTTTATTTTCTCTGGCCAATGAAATTAGAATGGCAGTGATGTGTTTCTCTTTTAGTTAGAAATATTTTATTTTTTGCTAGTCCACTTTGCAGCACACTCCTTCTCTGCCAGCAGGTATTACATGGTCCAGGGGAATAATAAGAGACAAGAAATCCAGAATGTTCAGCCGAAACAGAGACTGCTGCCCCAGGTGGGGGTCTGTGAGTTATGACCCTTAGGCAAAATCATTTCTGCAGCCTCTTTTTATTTGGCCTGCTAGATTAATTTTAAAAAAATTCTATAAGTTATCTTTCAGTGAAGATAGTTGCCCCATCTCACCACTTTGCTCACACATGTAAAATATTTACTACCCTGGCCTACTCTGCTAAGCCCAGATCTAAAAATTCAGCCAGAAAGAACTACAGCAACTTAAGCATAAGAAATCCATTTCTACGAAGCAAAGGAGATTTGCATTATTTGCCATAGTTTCATTTTAAACTTGAGTCTTAATTCTATCTCAGAGGAGTGATGAACTTCTCTGGGTTTTCTCAGAAAGTTTCCCTTTATAAGAATGGGTACATATTGACAGAATTAATGTATATAAATATATAACTATTATTCATATAGAATCCAGGATTGGGGATTAGACAACATCAGGACTATATTGAAAATATATTGATTATAGAGGTATCTTCTATCCACTTCACAATTTTGCCAAAATCATATCTTTGTAAAATAAATTAGTTAACAATGTTTAAGCACCTCTTTTTAGGCCACTTCTGAACTTTACTAATACATCTTACAGTGTTATGAAATGCTGCACCGACACACACATTTCCAAGTGGGTAAATTCAAACAAATTAAAGACAAAAAACAAACTAATACTCATTTTTATAACAGTTTTGACAGTACAGAAATTTCACAAAGATATCACATGAAAACTATCACATAAATAAATCATTTGGACCTCAAGTCTTGATTCCCTTAGAGAAGGAAGTAACCTTAATATTTCTAATTTTCTACTTTATTTAAGATGGGAGATTTTTCTTCTGGGTATAGTTCTTGGGGCTGATTAGTCTCCAGGGTGCAATTTCTATTCAAATGAGTCTGAATCAAATTATTGCCCAGAAGTTTGGGATTTAAGCATTTTAAAAATGCTTCCAAGACTCCATACTAAAGAGCTTTCCAACTGCAGGCTTAGCAGTCCTCTCTAATTCAATGAATTGGTCACAGAAAACAATGCAAACTGAATTTTATCATATTTCTAATAATCACTGACACTAAAGGTGGAAATTATAAAAATGTATAAAATGAGATCCTCGTTGGAAGACAGAACATTGGCATCTGTCAAATAGTACAGAAACCTGGTATTGTGCCGCACATCTATAATGTCAGCTCTTAGACGGCTGAGGCAGGAGAATCACCATGAGTTTGAAGTCAGCCTGGGCTGCAGAATGAGTTCAAAGTGACATCCTGTCTCAAAAAAAGAAAAAAAAAGTACAAAAGTGTGCCCAGAGTTAAGGGAGGCTCTGTTAATGACAGAAATTTCACAGACTGAGAGGGAGGTCACTGGCATTTTCAGATGTCATTCCTAGTTACCACAGATGTGTGGACCAGCTGACACTTTATGTAGGAGGTATTCCTATTGGTGGTCAGTCCTCATTTTGAGAAAAGCAGGTTAGAACCTATTGCAAACATAATGCTGTTAATGTGCATTGTCTTTTGTTAAACATAACACTTCGTATGCTCTTTAAACAGTGATTATATGGAACCCCTTCCACTGTGCAAGTTTAAAATGTTCATTATGGGAAGATGATGTTTAAACAGCTTTAAAAGAGCTGTTTAAAAAACTTTAAAAACTACTCGTATCATGCTTTGGCTAATTTACATTTAATTCCAAATAAACATATGAGTATGTGAGGATATAAAACTGATATATGCACATGGAATATTAACTAAAATGTCTTTTTTACAGTTTGCATACTTTTCATGTAAAAATGAATTTTCTCACTACCATGCAGAAGCACAAACAGCAGTGTTCTATTTTCTGGCCCTGGCAGCCTGCTCAAGAACTTCTTCACTCCTCCAGCACAATCTCCACTTGGTCCAGGTCTCCAACCCCTCTCTCTAAATTTGTGTTTTATTTTCATATTCTCCTCTAGGTTTTTCCAAACCTAGTCTCAGCATGATCTAGCGAAATCTATAGTCCTAAAATTACTCTCTTGATGAATCGCACTCTCCTTGCTTCCTGTACTTTTTCCCTGCACTTGGTACCCAACTCTGACCGAGAAACACTTGCATCATTTGTCTTAGCTGCTCAGCGCAGTCTAAGGGATGGCACAGAATCTCAGGAAATAAAATAACATGGCACTGAAGAGACATAGGGGTAACAAGCACAAAGCACTGTGGGCCCTAAGGAGCGGTGAATCCCTATAGAGGAACAGGAAGCTTCCTGGGGGGTAGAGTGGATAGGATTTTCATTCAGACAGGAAGTGAAGGAGACACTGTCAAAAGCACAGGCAGTCTCACATCATTTTGTGCACTCTGAAACTGAAAAATAGTTTTATTTCACCACATTAAAAGCTCAGCTAAGGCACATTTGATTTGTTAACACAAGAAAGGCAAGTCCTTTCTGAAGCAGTCAAACTTGAACAAAATTGAAAATGAGACACAATGAAACTTCCTCCTCTTTCTCTCTCTCTCTCTCCCCACCCCTCTGATCTCTCCTTCTCTCCTCCTCTCCTCTCTTTTCCTATCCTCTCTCCTTCTCTCTCCTTCTCCCCTCCTCTCCTCTCTCATCTCCTTTTCTTCTCTCTCCTCTCTCCTTTCTTCTCTCCTCTCCTCTCCTCCCTTCCTCTCCCCTCCCCTCCTCTCTTGTCTCTCCCTCCCTTCCTCCCTTCATTCCTCACTAAGGATCTCAAGCCTAAGGTGAGTGATGCCATTAAGCATCAAAAATCTGCATGCTCCCAGTACTTGTCCGCTCTCCACGTCCCCAAATCTGCATGCTTTCACCCTCCTCTTCACATTTCCAAAGAATACTCAGGTTTTACTCATGGAGGAGAAACCAATGCCAGCAGGAGCCCAAGGATGACTCCCCAGTCAGATACTCAGTACTTTGCAGCCTGCTGCCCACTGCATCCCTGGCCTTGGGCCAGAGGGAGCTTGTGGCCCCAACATGGTCAACTTTCAGGATGTGCTCAGTGGCAGCAGAAGCTGACATTCACCTTGACAAAATATCGGATAATACTTTAATGGCTTTGCCATGTTCTTATAAACCCTTGTTAGCTACAAAAGAAACATTTAGTTTAGTGTGAATTTGAATCTGCAATAAAATAAGCAATTTGTAAATTATTTTCTTGTCTTAAAATCAAGACATCAGATACTCAAGGATCCCATAAAAGTTATGTGGGACAGTGACTCTACTTAAAAGTAGCATTTGCTGGAAATTGTAGCTATCTTTGTCCTTAATGTGTGCATAAATGTCCAGTCTATGTATACAAAAGAATCACTGTGAACAGAGCTATAATCACTTTAAATTTCTACACCAAATATACTTCTAGGATGGAAAAACAGGTGCTGAATCAATAAGCCATAAATGAGTAACAAATAAAATTAAAATACAAGATTTTATACAAGAACAATTCAGATAATCTGTCCCAAATTCTTTTTGGAATCCTAACAAGTAATAATAAAATAAGGGAACATTTCTGAGAAGATCAGAATTTTGAGTCACTGTCTGCCTGACAATGATGCTAAATACAAGGAACAAGATCCTGTGATATCATAAAGAATGAAGCATGTATATGTATATTTCTACAAAAAGGAAATAAGATGTTTTAAGTGTCACCTTCGGGTGTTTGTAAGTACACCTCAAAGTCAGACAGTGCACTGAACGTGGAAAGGGCAGCATGATTATTTTGTGTGAATGCACAGAGAGTCACTGGGTTCATAACTAGTGGAAAAGAACAAGAAACTGAAACATCACATAAAGCCTGAAACAGGACAGTATGTGGTCACTAACTGCGTGGACCGTTTAGTGACTTTGGAGAACTCACACAGAGGAGAATAGGGAGAAACAAACTGTTCAATTAGGAAAAATGTATGGCAGCCAGCAGGTGGGAGGCCATACCTGGGAGCCATCCTAAAGGAAGTGCCGAATGGAAGGACTGGCTAAGCTTGTCAGCTTCTACTGGCATACAAGGTGACAAACATTTCTTTCTAGCCCATCCTACAAAGTTAGAAACGAGACTTCAAAAGACCACAACAAATCTAAGACAATACGTTTAACTACTCCTTATCCTCCAAACACGCTTTTTTTTTTTTTAGCCAGAATATGCTTTGAACAACATGGAGAATTCCCTGAATTTGAGGATAGCCATGCCTTTCTGGAATACATAAGAGATGTATGCAATGACCTTTGATTAATCTGTTTGTCATCATCCTCATTACCAGCTCTATGGTTCAGAAATTGGGGAGTATAAATTAAGTTCCTGCAGAACTTCTTCTCTAGTCAAAGACACCAGCTCTGTTTCTCAACTATTTTCAGTTGAACAATTTAAACACTTGATGTGCTACCATTGTCCTCCAGCTTCAAACCATATCCACACTCTGCTCTGTAACATAAAAGTATATTTTTTGGCTTTTATCTTTTGCATGAAATGGCCATACATCCCTGTTAAGTGACCAGGATTACCCAACATATGGGACGCCAGACCTGCTCATTTTGAAATACAATTTCCTTTTGGCTTTTTGCCCAAACACAGTCAAGTAGCATTAGCTCCCCAGCAGACCTCCTCGTCTCTGAGTTAATACAGTGAGAAGTGCTGATGCTTCTATTCCACTAATATCTCTGCGCTCTAATCCTTTATTTTATGACCTACCCCTGGCTGCTCCGTGAGCTAAGAATTTGCTGTTCATAAAGTGTGGGTGACAAGTCTCATCTCATAATGATGAAGAAGGTACTGTTACTTCTGCATTCACATGAGTGATCAGAATACGATATGAATGTAGATGCCTCATCAGCAACGTGGAAAGTGAAACGTTATACAGGAAGAGAAAGTAGATTTTTGTTGTTTTAGTCTTTTTATGCATGAAAAAGGCAGACAGAGTCAACCATAAACAGTCATGTTGGAACAGCTCAAAGGCATCAGGGTCAACATTTCATAAACCATTAGAGCTGTCCTTGCATTAGCACACCACCAGCACTTTGAAAAGCAATTCAACTTGGCTTGCTGTCCTTAACTCTCACATGGTCTAGCAGTGTTCAGGTCAGTAAGCAAAAAGTGATAAATCTGAGGGTTTTTTTTCCCAATAGACCCTATCTTTTATTTATTATATTTAACATACACTATGAATATAAAACCATTTTGTGCCAGGAACACTTTTAAGTGTATTACACATGTTTATTTATTAACTCTGCATAGTGACCACATAAAATAGATTTTCAATCACCAGGAACTTTGCAAATACAGAAGTTGAAGCACAGAGAGGTTAAGTAAGTTGTCCAAGGTCACAAAGCCTGTCAATGACAGAGCCAGACTGTCTGGCTCCCCACGTTAGTGAATTGCTCTCTCTTTACGAAGCACTGGTGAACATAAATGCCAACCTTTGAAACTCTGGATAACAGTAGGTATGTTTGACTAAGAAAGATAAGTAGTGTTTAAATTTCAAAGCATAATAAAAAAAAAGCAGCACATATGAACTATAATCATTGATATGCATAATAATTTTATATAATATTAATATGCATGACTGTATATACATACATACATGTATAAGCACTATATATATATATATATATATAAATATATATCTTGTAAAAGCATTTTCTAATGTGAGTTTGACAAGAGAGACTATAGAACTTAGCTTCTAAAATCTTTATTAAAAAATTGGTAAACAATTTAAATTTCATTTAATTTTTGATAAAGTTTACAAATGACTACTATCATTCTTCCAGGACACATGGATTTCAGACTTTACTGTCTTTCTACCCAATAAGGAAAATATATCTCATCTTTAATGTCTATATACTTTTGTCCATAAATCACCATTACGCTCAACTACAAGTAATGTGGTCAAAGAAAAAGTAACAAAAGGTGTTTGGGTAGGGAAGATAAAGGGTCAGTGCAAACTCTTGTCGCTCCAGAATTTTATTCTTCCTCAACTTCTAATTATTTCTTATACTCTCACCTCTCTAACCATAGTTCTATGCCCTGAATTCTCACTTCAACAATTCTTTTATGACAGCCGCCCTGTCCAACCAGCAGCTGACAATTTCGCTTGGAGTCAACTCTCTGTTTTACCCTCTCTGCTACCTTTCCCTTTCAAATGAAAGAACTGTTTTTAAGTGTGTTAATATTATTAGTGTGTATTAGCATGACCACACTAATAGCATTAGTAAATTAATAATCACAAAATAGGCCTACGAGACACCACACTAGCAGACCTCCACAGTGACCTCCTTTAATCCTCATCCTAGCATGGTAAGGTTTGGTGGGAATGACAGTCAAGACATTTAACATCAGCTGAAGTGGCCTGGACCATGGGCAGTGATGCACAACTGGGCGTGTGCAAATCGCTGAATTGCAGCCTTGTAGGAAATGTGTATATTCTTTCCATTCCACAGAAGAGGCAGTTCTGATCAGCAAGTTATGAAGTATGCATCTGATAATTAAACTAGTTAGTGTCATGCCCCTCAATTATAGCAGGTCAAGTTTGATTCTGAGATTGTCTCTTGTATATTCCAGTTAACAGATATTTGAAAAGCTGTCAGTTGCCAGCTAAGGTTGGGAATCACTGCATAGTATATTTCCTTTGGAAATATACAATACATTTTAGTATATTAAAGGCTCTCAGGTGCTCAGAAATCTCTTTCATTTTTCTGAAACCAGAGTATTTCAAACATCATTGGTTGGAAAATAATTTCTTCAAGTAGAACTTAATATTTCATAAACACAGTGGGTAAATGTGAATCTATAAACATATTAAAGCTTAAAGAATGCCTTCCTCCACATTTAGGCCCGTTATCAACTGAAGTCCCTTTTTGTTTGTCTGTCTCTCTCTCTGTCTCCCTGTCTGCCCCTCTGTCTGTCTCTGTCTCTGTCTCTGTCTCTGTCTCTCTCTCTTCCTCTCTCTTCCTTTTCAAGTGCAATTCCTTAGAAAGCAGCCTGCTGTGATATTTTGTTGCCTCCCATTCACATTTCAGTTCAGGTCTACCCAACTGAATTTATTCATGTTGAGCCACGCAGACCACCTAACTGCCATATCCCAAAGATACCTGCACAGTTAGTTAGACACAGAGACAACTGCACAGATCTCAGATTGACAGCTACAAAAATAACCTCTCAATCTCTTCCTCCACCTCCTGTCAACAGCCCTCAGAATAGCTCCTCTTCCGGTCCACTGTATGTCCACTAGTGGCATCGCCATCCACATGCTCGATTCTGCAGGAACCCAAGATTGATCCTGCTTGTTCCACAACCAAGAAAATATGTGATTCCTACACACATTTGTAGCTTGTTTAAAGTAACTGTGTGATTCAATAAAATCAAGACAATTTCAAGAATTCATGGAATGTTGGAGAGCTTGCAAAAGTAAAATAATGAAACAACCCATATACATCAGCATGGTCTCCAAATCTGAGGTGGTCATGCACTATGTTCTCTTTCCTGAAGAATCTGAATTCTGTCTCTTACTCCTTCAGAAAACCATGCACACACCTCTTCTCATTTCTCAGCCTACCTTGCTCTTTCCATCTTTGTAAGGCAAAATATCAAAATGAGCACACTAAAGCCAAGGTGGTGCTGAACGAAGGACTTGGCTAGGACAAAAAACTCATTCTCTACATACTTTCCATTAAATAGATTTTTTTTATTTTAAAGAGAATAAAACAAAAGAGGGCAGAACAGAGCAGAACAACATAAGCAACACAGCACTTTACAATAAGACAACCGGACATTAACAGTAGCTATCAAAACATCTCTTTCTCTGCTATAGTTGAGCATAGTTTCAAATACAATAACATCAAACATACCAAAATAGTATAAAACCATTCAAAAGGATGAAAGAATTACAGGACATTCTGAACTGAATAACAGAGTATGATCAATGGCTACTATAATATCTCATTTTCAATAAAAAATTTGTTTACGCTATCACATATATTAAAATCCCAATAAGACACAACATGATAGAACCCATGGTAATAGCAGAGTACAAGCATGGTAGAACTTCTAAGCAAGATGATACTCAATCAGCAATGGCTGCTATAATGTTTTGTTTTCTTCAAAACAGCTCTTCATACCATCACACATAATAAAGTCAAACGAAACAGAATAAAACCATTCCAACTGATGAATGAAAACATTGAAAGGCTTCAAAGCAATGAAATGGGAAATCATGATTACCATAAAATGTTATATACTCTTACCAACTCTCATACTAGGGAGACTATATGGTATTTACACATGTGATTTTGGTTTATTTTGCTTATGAGTATGGTCTCAAGTTGTGTCCATTTATTTATAAATATCTCAATGTGATCATTCTCTGTAGCTGAGTAGTACTCCATTGCATAAAAATGCCACAACTTTTTTATCCATTCCTCAGTTGATGGGCACTTAGGTTGTTTCCCATTAAATAGATTTTAAAAGATTAAACAATACTGAGGTTCGAGAGTATTTTCAAAGGCAATGATTAAAATACTTTTTGTAAATAAAGAAGTAACTCCAAATTATAAATATAAAACTCACAAAGGAAGATAAAATTCCTACAATGACAGACAATGAAAGATTATGATCATACAGAAACTTGAAGACAATTATTCTAAGCAGGACATTGTAATGTGCCCAAAAGAATGTCTCACCCTATTTTTCAGAGAGAAAAATCTTTCAGATTATCTAGCCTTTTGTCAAACAGATTTCTGTGAGATTATGAAAAAACATCAAGGAGACATGTTTTATGAGACACACTGATGTTTACCTCAGGTATCTGTTACGGCTTATATTTGGGTGTCCCTCCAAAACATCATGCACTCAGTTTTTGTGACATGGCTTAACTATTGTTTTGCGATGCTGGATTAAGGCCACATGGTAACTGAATTAGTCCACTGATTGGTTTAATGAAGTTCTGGGTGTGAATAATACAAAAGCCTGCTCTGGTTGTGTGTGGTGCCAACCAATAGGTATGTATCCTGTCTGGGGGCTAAAAAGGGAAAGGAAGGCTCACTGCTTGCTCCTTCTTACCAGCCACACCATGGACCCATTCTCCTCTGCCATGCTGCCCTGCCTTGGAGCTTACTTACTATGGACTGAAACCTCTACAAATTATGCACTAAAATAAATGGTTGGTCCTTTAACTTGTGGGTATTTGGTATTTTGTCCCAACAACAATAAAGTAGCTAAGGCACTTCCTTTTGGACAACTATGAGTTATAGATGCTCAGAGAATTATAAACACTTTCACTTTCTGAAGTGATAAAAATCCCCTGTGGGACAATGAATAGCATTGATTATTAAATGAATTATGATGATATAAGAAGTAACTCAGTTCAATTCCTGAGAGACTATCCAGTAAAAATATGGCTACAGCAGACACAAGTAGACAACCAACCCTGAATGTACAACTACCAAAGACTTTTCAACAAACTTATTCCATTAGAAAACTGCATCTTTTCTCAGGATTAAGACTGATCCCCTATAAGAATTGTGAGTGGTTAAAAAAAAAAGTTAAATACCTCACAACCAATAGGAAAGGATACACATCACTAAAAAATTTGTTTTTCTGCACAGGAAGCCTGTGATATACAAACTCAGAGCATACAGTGTAACTCATTTCCAAATAAGAGATTGAAGTCTCAGCCGTGTGAGGAAGAACCTTGCTTTAATATGGTTTTAGTTACCCTGTGGATCAGGACAACTCTTTACAAGCTAATGGCAAAATGCACACAACATTGAGAAGTAGGGCTGTTACCCTAAGCTGAATTTTTATCGTCAAATAATGAGTTAAACCATAAAGCCACGGAAGACCAAACATTATGTCTGGATATTACTAATTGTTGCATTATATTAAACATTTACATGTGGGCTGGGGATTTGGCTCAGCAGTATAAGCACCTGCCTGACAAGTGTGAGATTGTGAGTTCAATCTCTGGTTCCCCCAAATTAAATAATTTTTTAAAAATTAAAAAATTATATATACATGCTAACAAACAATTATGGGAATAGCAGTTCAATTTCAAAATATTGAAAATTATAATTACATCAGTGCAGCATAAAGCATGTGTTCAAATTAGAATTTTATTATTAAAAATCATAAATAGTGCTGGATAAATGAGTGTGTGAGTAGATGGAAGCATACACAGATAGAAATTCTCAGATCTGAATAAAAACCACATGGCATATTCTAATTTATATATAGTAATTCATGGCTTAATACTTTCATAAATTCCACCCAATGAGTCAGTACTTCATTTGAAGCAGCATTGCTCAATTGTGATCGGCTAGCATATCTCAGAGCAGAGGTTATGTCACTTACTCAACAAAGGGGTACAAGTAAGAATGATTTAATGACAAAGCTCAGAGCGTTTGTTCAGTTTCCTGTGAAACAATAAAGCCTGAAGAAATCCAGGACTTCAGGACTAGAGTGTGAGAAAGAAAACTACATGGATACCTCAATGTCTTTGCTGCCATGAAGATGAAGTCTACATGTTAAAAAATGTTCAGCAAAACAACAGCCAGTATTGAAAGATACAAACTACTTCTGCTTGTCAGTCTGAAAATTGGTGACTGGCTATTAGAGCGTGTGCTCACCTGTCAGAGTTCATGGAGTCAAAGCAAAGAGATCTCTTTTGGAAACACACATTTCACTATATATATTTAATATGAATACATATAATGAACTTCATTTAAGTAGAACAAGTTAATAGACATATTGCCAGACAGTTTTCTATTTTCTCTCATAGTAAGAGCAATTATAATTTCTTCAGAAAAAAAAATCTTGACTACACATATTATTATTAATTACAGCTCTTATGTTGTACTGTTGTAGTCAGGGGTTGTGCAGAGAACTATTAGAATCAGGACATGGAATTTATAATATTATTTAGGATGGTCACCCAGCGATAACACAAGAAAATGCAGGAAATCTATTCACAACACCAAAGACATAGAATACTTAGCCAAGCGCCTGAATCCCACAGCAATGTCCTATATGAGTCCAGATCAAAATCTAGAACCCATGACAGTGCTTCCCATGAGTCGAACTGGAGGTCTAGAGCCCACAAGCAAGACTCGCATCCGTCTGTTTTACAGATCCCTACTGGGAAGGCCCAAAGGTCAGTGATGGAAGCCAGAAAGTCCACGCAAGTGGGGTGAAGGAGCTGTGCTGGTAGGTTGAGGGTTCTATGCTGGAGGCGAGAAGTCACACTCATAATAAAAACCAAGGCTGTCCTGAAAAGCACCACAGCCATCCTCAGGGACACAGAGGTCCCGAGCTCCTCGTTTGATAAGCACAGTCGAGTACATGCCAGGAAGCCAGTGTGACGAGTTCATCCTGGAGACCAAGCGGCTCATGTCTTCCTCTCCGGAGCCAGGAAGCAATGTTCGATGTAAGGACCAGAGCTTCTCCTGGAGAACCAATGACTCAAACAGCAACACGTAGGAGAACCCACAACACCTCAACACCTCAAGGCCTCTCTTCTGCACGTCTCTAATTATGCTGGCAACTTTCCTCAGGTGGAACATCTACACTCAGCATCATGGTGATTTAATTCCACTGGCATTAAGTTGACGACCAATTTTTAATCTATAACATGTACATTAGAGCTGAAGACTTGTACATTTCTACGTATTTTACTCAGAATCTTTTCATTTAAATGACCTCATTTCCTCCCTTTTCCTCAACCTTAATAGCCAATATTTTGTTTTCTATGCCAATGTATTTTACTTTTTTTAAAAAAATATTGAACATATATATGTGATATAGTTCTGAGTTAGACTTCACTTAGCATAATTGATTCTAGACTCATGCACATTATAATAAATGTCACTATCTCCTCTTTCAGTCGATCTGAATCAATATTATAAGTTACAGTATCACTGGGCCAAGTCCTTGGGCCCCTGGTCATCTCGGTGTTAGCCTAAAGAATATTTGCAATGTAGTCTTGGATGTTCAAATGCAAACAAAAATGGTGAGGGAACTGCAAAGTTAGAATGTCTCAAAAATGAATCACATGAAGGCAGCCTACAAAGAATGATAAAACTTCTGTATTTTAAATTAGCTAAAATTTAAAAAATTAAAAATTATTTATCACAAGGCACAACATAGTCTTAGTTTGAGGTCTATATTTTTAACAAAGCTAATTTTAAATTCTGCAATAAAGCTAAAGTTCATTTGAATATTTGTATTCACATAGAAACTGAAGCCCAACTTGAGTCTCAGTACATGAGCATTTCTTGACACCTAGAGTCTTATTTCTTTGTTTCTATGTTTTAGCAGTTTCATTTTATATTTCTCAACAAGTGATTTCTTAGCCATTTTTTTAGGCCTGAGAAGCAAATGCAGTATTTCACCTTTATCCACCTTTATACAGGTTTCACTTTCTGTAATTTCAATAATCCACAGCCAATCATGGTTTGAAGTGTTAAATGGAAAATTCTAGAATTAAACAATTTGTAAGTTTTAAACTGCACATAGTTATTGTGATGAAATCTTGCACTGACCCACTCTTACCACTCAGGATATGAATCATCCTGTGTTCAGCATATCCACACTGTATCCCCTGTGACCCATTAGTATCTGTCTCAGTTATTAGGTCAACTGTCCCAGTACTGTAATGTTTGTGTGGGGAGGGGACAGCACTGTGGTGGATTCAGGAACCTAGGGAGACTATCGAGACATAAACTCTGTGTATCAAGCCAACGACTATACACTGAAACTAACATCTAAATTTAATTGCATTTCCTGAAGATGGGGCTTAATTTTTATTTCATTCAAATAAAATTTCATTCACTTAAATTTCATAGCACCTTAGTATATATTCCTCTAAGAGATTTTTGACTTAAGTATAGAACACAATCATTTAGTTTCTATCTTACCTTTGCTAAGTTAATTTCTTTTTTAATCACACTACTAAAAGGGAAGTTAAGGAAGGAAAAGAAAAGGCACTCAAATTAGAAAGAAAGAAAGAGAGCTATCTCTATTCAAAGATGATCTTCTAGATAGGAAATCCCAAACAAACATTAAAAAGTAAACTAGTAAATAGGTTTAGAAAAGTTATAGGCTAAAAAACTGACACACAAAACCACTTTATTTGTATACACTGACAATGAGCAAATTGAAAATAAGTTTAAGAATAAGTACTTAGGAGCAAACGTAACAATAAAATCACAAGGCTCATACATTAGAAACCATAAAATATTATTAAAAGATATTAACATCTTAGTCATTTCATGTTCATGAATGCCAAGACTTAATAATTTGAGCCATCAACACTCAAAAATTCATTCTAAGAATTTATAGGGAATCACAAGCAAACCCAAACACTCAAATGATTTGTAAAATAAGTACTTGTAAGATTTATATTTCACATTTTCAAGTCTTGTACAAAACTACAGTGATGAAAACAATATGATAACTATATGGTGACAATTAGGTAATAGATTTGAGAGTCCGGAAATGAACCCTCATCCACATGGCCAGCTTCACCAAGCCTATTCAGTGAGGAAAATACAGTACTGTCAACACATGGTGCTAGGGCAGCAGACAACAAACCAAAAGATGACATCAAACACCTCTCTCACAAAATAAAAGTATCTCAAAGAATCTGGCAAAAGAAATAAGATCTGAGGCAAAATGTGAAGAGCTGAAACTATACCACTCCTAGAAGAAACAAAAGTGCCTGTGATTCTGAGTTAGGCAATAGTTCCTTATACAACACATCAAATACCTAAGTGACAACAAAATGCATAAATCAAAGACTTCATTAAATTTTCCAAAATGTCGTGCATAGAAAGACACCATCAAGGAATGAAAAGACAGCCCAGAGCACAGGAGAAGGCATTTGCATAACAAGAATCTAGTAAGAGACTCATATTCAAATTACATAAATAATTTGTACACCTCATCTGTAAAAATATAAATCACTTAATTTAAAAACTAGACATTTCTCCAAAGAAGATACACAAATGATCAATAAATATATGTAAATAAACTTACCATCTCTAGACTACAGATAACTACAAATCAAAGCCACTAGGAGACACTCCTTTTTAGACATTGGAGCGGGTATCATCAAAAGGACAAATAATAACAAGTATTTCTACAGGTGCGGAGAAATGGATTCCTCATGTATTTTTAGCAGCACAGGGAAGTGACAACACTAAAAACAACCTAGAAGTTTCTGAACCAGCTAAATATAGAATTATCATACTATCCAGCATTTCAACTCTTAGGTATATCGCCAAGAAGCAAAAACATATGTGCACATAAAAATATAAAAATTTTTCACATTAAATTTATTCTTAGCAGGAAAAGGGTAGACAGAAGCTGAAGGCCTGCCAACAAACCACTGGATAAATAAAAAGTCACATACCAACAAAATGGAATATTATTAGGCAATAAGAAGGAATAGAGTCATGATTTACTGCAGCATGGAGAAAGCAAAAACTGCCATTTACACAAAATGTACAGAACAGCTAAATTCATAAAGATGGAAATCAGATGAGTGGTGACCACGGACAGAGGAAGTAGATAACTGGGAGGGACTGCCAATGCATATGGGCTTTCTTTGAGGGCATGAATAATGTTCTAGAATTGGATTACAGCAATCAAAGCACAATTTTGTGGATACACTCAAAACCACATGACCGTATACCTTAACACAGTAAGTTTAATTTTGTGTGAAAATATATCTTGATAAAGCTGATTTAAAAAAAAAAAAACATGTGTGTGTTCTCATTTCTTTTTAAAGAAATAATTGTGCTACCAAACCCCAGTTTATATCCAGCTTGCATATCATCCGATTTAGTCAGTAAAAATAGAACATGTAATCATAATCATAAAAACCACTAAATCTAATGAAACCTTTCAAAAGCCTACCCTTCGAAGAAGTGCAAGTAATCACCATGATGGTTTTCTATGCTGCACTGAGAGCAATATTAAAGAAACATACTCCCCCTAAATCGATGTGTATATATTACAGTTTAAATGTTAATTAGTTCTCATTTAAGCATTAGTGTCCCTTGGAGACACAGTGACAAAAGCCACAGGTGGAAATGAAAGGAACACTGCTTATCACAAATGAGAATAATGTGTATGTTGCCAAAGTAACCAAATTGTATCATAAGAAATGTACAATTTGACATTCTCCTATCAATGTTTCCAAAATGCAACTCTTATCTTGCCTCTGTTGTAAATTTCATTTTCCAGTAATGACTTCACAGATTCCCCTCGCTATACGCTTGCCTTATTTATTTCTGTTTCCAAAATAAATCAAACCAGAGAAACTTGGCCCAGGCTGTCTCTCTGCCTCACTCTCCACGGGAAATAAATCATTGTTTTAGTTCAGAACACTACGCTGTATGAAAATTGCTCCTGCATGATCTTTCTCTTATAATGATCCCCAAATCACAGAATTACTGATAGCAAGTGGTCCTAGAGGTAACATAGCATGGAGTAGACATTTAGATGCAAAGTAGATAACTGAAAAGTATTTGGTGAATTCGATCTACCTTTTGACAGTAAGCATTCAGCCTGGAGTTCCCAGTGAAGAAACGGCTAAAAATCCAGTGATGCAAATTCACCATGTTATCAGAAATTTTATCTTTAATGTCTTAGGTTCTCCTTGAGTTTTCTCTAGTTATATCGTGTATGATGATGGTTAGTCATTTTTTTTTTTGTGCATATATGTTTGCTTTCAAGGTCAAAACTTCATACTTCCATTGTCAAATTGAGCTCACCACTCACACATCAGCCTGGGATTTTTGGATGCTGCTTCTTACATTCTTGGGAGGGACTATTAATAGGCCATCAAGCTTATATTTTTTAATTTGTCATAGATTCCCGATAGATGCTGTTATTTCATCCTTCTTCTTGGTGGATGTGCTCCGTGTAAAGACGATGTGGTTTTACTCTGGTCACAGGCTCTATTCGTCAAAGCCTAGATGTCACTACGTTAGCAGGCAAACTCATTTTTTTCTTGCTTTCTTTCTTTTTTCTTTCTTTCTTTCTTTCTTTCTTTCTTTCTTTCTTTCTTTCTTTCTTTCTTTCTTTCTTTCTTTTTTTTTCTTTTTCTAGTACTGGGAATCGAACTAAGGACCTTGGGCTTGCCAGCTCAGGGCTTGTGCCCCTGAGCTATATCCCCAGCACACAAATTCTTCACCATTTGCTTACTGCAACACTTTCAACTATGGTCTTGCCAGGAAAATTCCCCCTTTCTGATTACAATTACATATTCAGCTATAGAACTTTTCCATCATTTTCTCTTTTGGAAAAGACTAAGCATACCTAAATTACAGTAGTCATTACAGTAGTCATTAAAAGTGTTTTGAAGATTAAAACTTTGACACTATTATTTGTCCTTTAAAGTGACAATAGAATAAACTGGCATGCCCAGTTGTGATAAAATTTGGAGGGCTCTCCTCCATATTTCAGGTAACACTTCATGGAGATCCATCATGTAATGTAATGGGACTTTCTTTATTTTTCCTAGAAACATCTCTCTTATGTCACCATCACCATTACCACACAGCTTACTTGTCAATACCAGCTGATCTCATCGGAAATTATTCATGTGCTTCATGTTCATTTGGGGCTTCTGCAAGCCCCTAATAAACACTCTGAGAATGGAGGACTGTCTTGAACAACTTTGCCTCAACACTAGCATTTATTTGTGAAATCAGGAACATAATTAGTATTTGTTAAGTAAACTCTACGTGTTGATGCAACTGATAAATGATTCACTCTGCTTTGTCTCAGACTGATTCATAAGCATGAATCTCAGTTAGTCCTTCATTTAACACTACTTTTCAGGGCAGTTTGCATGTCAAGTTCTTTATCAGGCCTAGATGAAAAAAGGAAAGAACGCATGCCTACAAGACACATTCGGCAGCTAATATTGACTTTTATCTAGGAGACTAGGTCTATGCCAAAAAATCAGATTAAAACCCAGAGTCAAAGTATCCAACATTTTATATTTTATGATTTTGGGAGCTGAATTTTCTGAAAAGTGAAATCATTTATTAGTCAAAATACCTTCCCAATGTTAACCTCAAAATAAATATCATTGATATGTGCAATTACTAAGCCTAAGCTATGTTGATAACCTCAATTTTTAAAAATATAATCTTAAAAACTGTACATTTACAACAAGACAATGCAAGTATCACTAAATATCTTATGGATTAATAATTTTAAGTAAGTGGCTCACACACAGCAGCATGGTAAGATTAAAAAGCTTCATACATTTTCCTTATATGAAAAGAACACCTGCTGTTAATACTGTGCTTACTCTGTGTCTAAGAAACAAATAGTTAAGAAAGAAGTAATTAAGGGAACTCTTACATAGGAGCATCCTTAGGGAAAAGTAACTTTACATAGACAGTACGTCAAATGTCACTTATGTTTCTATTCCTAGCTTGATATATGAGAATTATTCTTAAAAGACTACTAATTCTCAGCCCTATGGATTATATGCACATTTCCAAATGTTCTTCTGATTATATCCTTCCTTCTTTTTTTATAAAATCAGATAAATAGTTTCCATGTGCACTCCTGGCTTATGATAGCTTATTAGATTTTGACAGTTCTCATATACACTTCAAGATCTAACAAAGCCGGTCACTATGTTTAGTTTTCTTTGAAGCATGGAAACTTATTATTTAGACACTGTAAATATCTCATTATCAACCCAAACCAGAGGAGAGTTACAAAATGTACATTGTTCAGAAATTCCTCTACATTCAACTAAAGTCAAGTGGACTCTTCATTTCTACATTCACATAAATAATGGTCTTCAGAATGCTAGTAACTCCATACTCTGAATTAAGGAAAACTGTCTTTAATTCTGTGAGTTAATTAAGAACACTTTTGTAGTCTGAAAAAGTTCAGTTAGGATGCTCTAAAATAACACATGTGCTTTTCATAAATAAAAATAGATTTTAATATAAGTAATGTTATAAATGAACTCCGTGGGAGTCGATCACACATTTTGCAGCAATATTTATAACTATCCAGAGCAAAACTGAGATGTTATTAATCAAAACTTAACTGAGACTATTTAGATATAGTTCTTATAACTACTATATAATAAATAACACTTGTTTCACTTCATTTAGAAATCCATGTAGGTTATTACATCATGCTAACAGAAGGTTCTTTATATTCTAAAATATTCTTTACATTAATGGAATATGCCTTTGGAAAATAATCATGTTTCCATAATCACTTACTCATATGTGGGTATACTGAATTTTTTAAGCTCTATATTTGTTTAGTGTTTTCATAATGTGATCGGTTATATTCAGACATGTTATCTTTGAAAAATTAAATTCATTATTTGATATTGCATAAATACTTTGAAAGGCACACTATACTAAAGGAACTAACCAACTTGCCTTGAAAGGTTGTTTCTGTTTTTCATGTGCTTTGGTTATTTAAACAGAGAGTTTGAGAAATCACTGCTTGCAATCCACAATTGTGTTAGATTTATCTACTAAGAGAATTCAAGTAAGATGAAGCAAAATCTTATGGATGACTTAAATTGTGTTTTGTTAGGAACTGATGCAGGACACAGAATACCTCAAATGTATTGGTATTTGAAAGACCTGAGTCAACTGTCTGTACAAAACTTTTAATATAGCTGTGGATGACAGAGCATAGAAAGAAAAAAGAGAAAAGAAGACAAGAGAAGACAAGAGAAGAAAAAGAGAAAAGAGCAATCCTATTAAGACCAATGGCGATATCTATATTGTTAGGAGACTTACAAAAAAATAAATGTATAAATAAATACTCAATTGTACTGCAGAAAATCATGGTGTATAAGTGTTCAAACGGACAGTTCTAACGTTTGTCTATCTTTTGCATCAAAGGTTTAAATGCATTGCTCTTTTACTAGAATATGCAACATGGAAAAGTTCATATGAATACCCTGGTTTGGCTGCATTCACCCAAAAAATATGGAGAAATTTCATGAATATTAGCAAATTATAGGTGACAATCTGTCCCACATAGTTTAACAGTGCGGGTATACATTTAGGAGGACATCAAAAAGAGATGACTCATTAAAGAAAAAAAAAAACACCTAGTCATTCTCAAAAATATAACAAATAATTCAGCTCAGCAATCTTATTAGCAATACCATGAATTATATAATAGAAATGTTTGTTCAAACTGGTTTTTTTCCTGATAAGAAACACTGCATTTTGAAAAGCAACCTCTATTTTAATATTTAATAGCTCAGCATATCTAGATCTCCAAAAGTAGCTAGCTATTTAAGAAACAAGTGCACTTCTTGTGACGTTAAAAGCATTTCTGGCATTTTATATTATCTGCTTTTTAATGACTATTTTCCTAGCATTAAAAATGAATTAATCTCTTTTTCCCTAAGTACTCTGTTGAACACAGTGAAACAGTTCAACAGGTTACCTTCCCTTGCAAAACCTATGTAGACTATTGCCTCTTTGCATATTTGGTTTAAAAGTGTAACACCTGACCGAATTGTCATCCAAATCACAGCTCACCCCTTTTGCAGGGTTTTACAGACACAAGGTCTGCTTATTTCTTACCAAATCCTACTGACTCTATCATGGAGTATCAAAATGCAAATAAAACAGTTAAGGTACTATGTACCCAGTTTGGTTCAACTGAAAAAGAGTTTGTATGTCACAGTTTAAAAGAAAAACTAAGTAATTAATGGTCACAAATTGTAAGAAATTCAAACAATTGTCTATTATCAACTATCTAGTTACACGTTATTACATAGAGACACTCATGCTTGTCTACTCTGACACGTTTCCATCATCATAACACTTGCTATGTTAATGCAAATCACTCTCATTGAGTGATAGCATCACAAGTAAAAAAATGTTTAAAAATGGAGTGAAAGTTTCAATCCCCAGTAACATGGGAGTAAATACTGTATGCCACCAATCCTTCTGGATACAGCCATAAAATCTAGACAAAATGGAAAGATTGGCTACTCCAGGAATAATGGAAAATATGGTCAGATTTCAAAATTTCAGTAATCCAGTGGTAAGTGCAGCACCCTCTCTCATTCTGTATATCCTCCACTGAATTATATACACTGGAAATCTAGGAAGTTGGGAGCAAACTTTTTTGTTTGCTTCTTCTCTTTCTTTACAAAGGTTAGGTCTGGGTCTTGGCACCATTGTTGAACTACATGGCAGAGAGTGGTAAATAAAGCATTAGATATCTGGTTGCAAGAACAATAAAGCTCAGCCAATTTGGGGGTAAATAAGGGAGTTAGAGAGATAACTTCAAACTTTTTCATGAACATCTATACTCACGTATAGCTGCACATATGCAATTTTAGTCCCACAGATCCTATTAGAAACCTTGAGAACTGAAATAAGTCAAACTGGCCTGAGGCAGTACATACATGGGATAGATCCAAAGAAGCCCATAAAGACTTTAACTACACTGCCAATCAAGACAACAGCCTACAAAAGTTGGCTGGGAAGTTTGCTGTGGTCTCAGCCTCATCAGCTTAACTGAGCTGATGATATTGCAGTTGATATTGCAGTTGAGCATAGAAATTATCTACAGTTATACCCAGAACTAAATAAAACAGAGAAACTCATGTAATATTCACAATGTCCAAGATACAATAGAAAACTCCTTAGCATATGAAATTGAAAAAAACTCAACTGCACAGAAAAGGATATTAAAGAGATGGTTACATAATGATAAAGAGGCAAGAGACCAAGAAAGCTTAGTAGTGCATGAATCAAAATAAAACAAATGGCCCTAAATATAACTAAAACCAACAATCCTGAAAAAAGCAAGAGAAATCTACACATTGAAGGCTTCAATACTCCTCTTTCAATAACAGGTACCTAGAAAGGTAGGAAGGATGGAGAGGAACTGCAAATACCCACCAGTGACCTGATTCTCACGGACACTGATCTGGTACTCAATCCAACAGCAGAAGAACATACATCTTACTCACATGCACCTGTAACTGTCCTCTGGACGTGACCTGCACCACATATTTCATCATAAAACAAACAATAACACATTTTAAATCATTAACAACATCCACAGTATATTCCCTGATCATAACTGAAGTAAACCAGGAATTATGGGCAGAAAAATAACATAAAATTTCCTTCAAGTACTTTAAGTTAACAGAACGTTTCTAAATAATGTATGGCTCAAGCAGATTACCTCAAGGGAAGTGAAGAATTATTTTAATTTTTAAAACAGAAGTACATCAGATTCTATAAAATGTAGCTAATTTACAGGAAGAAATGATAGCATTAAATGCTGCATTACAAAACAAAATCTCAAAATTTCTTCCTTAGCTAATAAGAAACACCAAAATAATACAAATCATTAGAAAAAAATTAAAAACAACAAAAGTAGAAATCAAGCTAATTGTTGTAAAGAAAATTGAGAAAATCAAAAAACCAAAAGTTAATTTTAAAAGATATTAACCAAATGATCCTTAGAAAATAATCGAGGAGGAATACACAAATCACAAATATTAGGAAAAAAAGAGAACTCATTACTAAAGACTCTGCAGGAATTAAAAGGATAATACAGCAAAATACAAATAACACTAGACATAAATCCAAGAATTTCATTGAAACGGATAAATTTCTGAAAAATCTACAAAACGAAAAGTGCAAAAGATACAAATATTTGAAACACTGACTTTGCAAGATAAAAACTCAAACTTTTTGGGAAATAAATCCCAAAATCCAGATAGTTTCGTGGGCAAATTTTATCAAATATTTAAATAATAAATAATAATTTTATACCACCTCTTTTGATAAAAGAAACATTAAAGAAGGAAACGTGGGAAGAGGTCCTAAATTTATCATAGGAAGTGATTATCACTTCCATATCAAGTTCAGTATGACCAGAAAAAGAGGACGAAGCGAGGAACAATAAGAAGAGGACAGCCAGGTGTGACAGCACACACCTGAAATGCCAGCACTCAGGAGGCTGAGGCAAGAGGATCACCAGAGTTTAAGCCCAGTGAGACCCAGAGTTTAAGCCCAGAATTACACAGTGAGACCCTATTTAAACAAATAAATAAATAAAAAGATAAGGAAAAATAGTTTATGATCATATCAACTGATTCAGAAAACAAAACATCACTTGAGAAAACTTAAAATTCATTAACAATGAAACAAAACTTAGCCCACAGGCTACAAATGTAAAAGAACTACTTTGACTTCATACACAGCATCCACAGAAAACCCCCAGTCGTTATTATATTTGAGGAAGAATGAGCAGGTCTAAGAGAAGAAATCTCTGCAGGTTTTTATTATTTGGGGTCAGTAATAGCAAGGTGATTCCAAAATTTATGTGGACAAGCAAAGAGCCTAGAATTACTAAGAGCATTTGGTCAAAAAGAGTACAATTAGAAAGAAGTAACTACCCAATTTTAATACTGATTATACACTATAGTAATTAAGTTGTGTGGAATTGTTGAGAAGACTCACACATTGACCAAGGAAGTAGAATACAGGGAACCCAGAAACAAGCCCATAACATGGCCATTAGACTTTTGAGAAAATACAACGGCAGTGGAATGCAGAAAGGATTGTGTCTTCAGTAAATGGTTTCGGAAGGAGAGCACATCCACGTGCAATTTTAACAACACAAAAGACTCATGTTTGAACTCCACCTGTTATGCAAATTTTATCCTGAAACAGAATATAGATATGAACATAAAATGCACAAGTAACACACTTCTAGAGTAATACACAGACAAAATTTTTGTAACCTGGTAATCAGCGGATATGACATCAAAAGAAAGATCCAGCAAGGCAAAAATACTATGAATTGACCTTTATAAAGGAAAATCTGGCTTCTGTGAAAAATCTCTTAAGAAAGAGAATCACAGGGCAAGGTTCAGACCAGGGGAAAATATCTACAAAGGGGTATCCATAGCCAACAAAGGACTTTTTTCTGTCTATTTCCTGAATACATTAGCAATCACACAAATCTGTGCAATTGTTAAAATCCTTAGCTCAATAGAACAACAACAAAAAGACTCCCTTTGAGTACATGGTGATTTTAAAAATCAGGTAAAATAAGAAATTGGAATGAGTTTAAAATTTTAATTTACACTACATTTATTAATATTAAAATATATAAAATCTAACTACATTGTTTTGTGGTAAACTCTGTAGTAAAGCTGCATAGAGACATCTAGTCACTTTTACATTTTTCTCAAATACCTTTAATAAAAATCTAATTTACCCTGATAATTAGCAACAAAAAGGAGCTAGGAAAAAGTGACAAAATAAGCCTAAGAACTCTACCCTCTGAGAAACTAAAAACAAACAAAAAATTATAATTAGCTTCACTGGCAATGAAATATTGAAGTTCTTGAATGTTATCATTTTATTTGACAATTTACACCAGCCAAACCAAACTTTTATTTTCATTTAATCCAACAAAACTGCCCTATCCATACATAGCCTAATTGGATTAGTTAGAAATTGTCTCAGAGTGTTTAGGTATTAATGGTTCTTCTCATTTAATTTAATCATTTATCATTTTACCTGTGTATTATATCTGCTCTTCCCTAATACTATGTGTGCTGCTGAATATCACACTCATCCTTCTGTTTGTTCTGCCTGCTGTGAATGTGAAAAACATTATGTATTTTTTAAAAATACACAGTACTTTAGGAAACCAAATAGCTCTTAAAATTAAGTGCAAAAATATTTCTTTCAAATTCCAGTCCCAAATCCAAAATTACAATTTGCTTTTTTAGTACAACAACACATTAAATCTTCAGGTGCTATGAGGATATTTAACCATAATTAATTTGGCACAATTTTCCTGAAAGAAATGATATTCAAAAGCCTCACAGGGAGCACAGGGATACATACAAGAAATGTGTAATTTTGAGGCATATACTTGATTAAAGTAAATGAACTAATGCATCTTTAAATTCAAACCCCAAATACATTTAATAAAGGTAGTGGCCATTAAGAGCAAGACTAATTTATAAAGATTTGTCATGTGTGGAAACACATTTAGACGTTTTCTCAAGGGTTCTCAGGCCCTGCTTACCATTCAGTATCACATACCATGAGTTTGTCGGATATCAGACACTTAGAAGCTGCCAGGATAAGAATCGTATTTCACCAAAAAGTAACCCTCCTTGCAAGTTTCTCTACAGCAATCCACAAAATTGCTCAGGTGAATGGAGAAAAGATATGCAGGATGTGAGTGTCGCCCAGGTTGGAAACTTCATTTCTCATGGAAGCTCATACTGTATATACTTTCTCTTTTTTTGTATTTTTAATTTTTATTTTATTAGAACATGTTTGCAATACATAATTAGATTCATTGTATGGAACTGATACAAGTATCTGACGTATCATAACTCTTTTTGCTTCCCCTTTGTTCCCCTTCCTCGCCCCAGCCTCCATCTCGTGGACCTCCTGCCATTTGCAAAAGATTTATATCCCTATTTCCTATTATCTATATTTTTAATTTGTTCTTCACTTTATTTATACTTTGAGTTTCTCATATGAGAGATACCACCTTGATTCATTTCACTTAACAGTATGGTCTCAAATTACAGCCATTTTCCCTAAAGTGACTCAAATTTATCCTTGTACTTGCAAAATCCCATGCACAAAACTTTGGGTGACACACTCCTGAGGAATACTATTTGCAAGTCACCACACTTAGGGGAGGTCAACATTGTGGTAGCACTATCATGTATTTATGATTTAATTTTCATGCATATATTATGATGACAAAAACCACATTGCTTCTTAACTTTGTGTAAGATTATCAGGTGATCAGAGGTAAAGAATTAACTAAAGTCAAATTCTCCTAAGGAATGAGAAAATGTTTTAACATTTTGATTGAGACTAACTGAGGGGGAGAAAGAAAACTACTTTTGCATATAGAAAAATGTTCAAGATTTCCATTTGAAAAATATGGATCTGAACTTTGACTAAACTGTATAACATCATGGTAATTATTTTATCACTTTCATTTCCGTTTGTTCATCAGTGAAATTAGGATACTTGCTCTTAAACCTTTTATGCATGCAGTCATTCATTTACTGCTGTGCTGGGAATATAATGCATGGCCTCACATATGCAAGACAAGTACTCTACCACCGAGCTACAGTCCTTGCTATTTCTTAAAATTTTACTTTGAGACAGAGTCTCACTAAACTGTCCAGGCTGGCTTTGAATTTGTGATCCACCTGCGTTAGGGTCCCATGTGCCACCAAGCCCAGTTTATAAATAAAATGATACCATGGATTAGATTTGGATTTGTGTAGTGAAGAGTTAGAAATCAATTAACATTAGAAGACAAATTCTAATTGATAAGTGAAATTATTGCTAAATCCATAGCATTACTTTAAAAAAAATAAGAATTAAAGCCTTTTATCATTCTCTATCATAAACTAGTAATTATTTTGTATGTTTCATTTTTTCATTCACTCCTTCCTTTGCACGCCCGATGTTCAGCTACCTAGTGTTCTTTGGGAAAATAGCACTGTAACTATCACTTTGACGTCCCCATAGTTATGTGGGTGATAGACAATCACACTCAAAGCTGAACTAACACAAAAGCCAATGGGACCATTTTTAAAAGTCTTCCATAGCACAAGCAACACAGAAGATCACAACTCCTTGAATCCCTCATTCAAACTCATTTGATAGATATTGACTGACCACTAACAAAGGATCACAGATAGTGAAAGATTCCAGAAGTGTAACATTTAACAGCCTGGGCAAAATCTCTCCTGACATAGAGCTCTTATGCTCTGGCTGAGTAGCGGTTGAGAAAAGAGTATGCATTCAAAAAACAATTCTACCTCTGTAACAGAAACAAAAGACCGAAGCGAAGAATATGCATGTAAACTACTTTACACAAAGCAATCAGGAATAAGGTTGCACTGGAGCAGAATTTAAGGATTTGTACAGGTAAAGAATGGGAGAGGTCAAGGCAAGAGCCTCAGGTGATTCAACAGCAAGGACAATACCAACAAAAAATAACAGGTCTGAGGAATGTGAGGAGACCATCTTTGAATGACAGTCCCTCATTTTATTAGTTAAAAAAAAAGAAAAAAAGATGTACAGCAGTTTACAATACATGGCAACGTTATCTCAGAATGTGTTCCACAGTGTGGCTCAGGTTAATTAGAGTTGTTGTCATTCAGGCCCTAACATGGTCTCTATTTCATTCGACAAAGTTCAACATCAGTACAGCATAGCGTGCCAAAATACTAATGAGATGCCTACAATAAACTCTGATAAAGGTCTATCGGCAAAAGCAAACCACAATGCACAGATACAGTAGAGACCTGAGCTGACACAAAGCCTTTACCTCCAAGCAGATCTAGTAACTGAATCGCACTAGGAACAGTGCGCACGGCCAAACTGTATAGAGAACAACTGGATGTTCAAGCCTCCAGCTCTAGAAAGTTTAACATAATTGCCATCCACCTGCTCTCGGATCTAACAGATGAACGATAGCAGCCCTTTGAGGAAATTTCCATTAAACAGATCCATAGTTAGTACGCGAATTCCTGTTTAAGAAAGCAACAGTGCAGACACCTGATAGCAGGGCTACCAAATAAAACATTCCCATTCTACGTAAGACATAATTAAGTATTCGTCTAAAACAATTATAGGTTATACAGCATGTAATCCAATTTCCAATCTGAAAGTTACCCTAGAATGTGATGGGGGGAGTGATTTATGCAGCATAACATTCAGGTGAAAATACAATGTACTTTTCATAAGGACCTGAAATTGGAGCACAATTTATTCCACTTCGCACAAGAAAGATTGTCCTAATTCCTAAATAAAACGATTTATACACAAGCTGCCATATGTTGGGAAGGCTTTAGAAATAGGTTTCTCTGTATTTTGAAACCTTAGGAGGCAAATAGCAGAAAAGTAGAACAGAAATAGGAGAAAGGCCAGAGAAAAGAAAAGGGAAGGACATAGGTGAAATAGAGATATTGCCATTACCACCAAGTCGCGCTAGGAGATTTTTCCTTTGATTCTTTTCGTTTTATTTACACTGTAGGCTTGATTATTTCTGCTTACACTAAGGAGAATTTATTAAGTTAGGTGAACTCTTTACTGTAATGTTTTACTCAAGTTGTTCTTTTGCTCTTTCAATTATTTGGACTCAGCATTTATTATTATTCTTTACTTTTTTTCAATTTTTTAATAAAATTTAAGTTTTTATTTTCCTACAAAGTTATAGAAGCTGGAATTCACTGGCAAGCTTGGGTATATCATTTTTTAATCTTTAAGGTTAAGTTCAAAAAGCAGAAAAGAATGACCATTTTTTAAATTTATAATTTAGAAATCTGCCTTCCAATTCTGCAATACCACTGAGGAAGAGTAATTCAAAAGTTTTACCTGTTCGTGGGGCTTCTTTACATCAATGCGATGTCAGTGTTTGCAAGTGCAGTGTCAATAAAAGGATACGCATCATTCCCAGTAATTTTCTGTGATAGGTCAGCAATTCTGATCAGAGCGTGTCATTTTTAAGCACAGGAATCTCATGATTCTGTATTCTCCATGCTCTGTGAGCTCTGAAGGATCTTTTCAAGGATGATGAAAGATAGAACCTTCCTTAAAGTATATTTTGAATCTCATCCAACAGAGAAGACACAATAAATCTTCAAGCCATTTCTGACCATATGTCACAACTCTTGAAAGCAAATGAAGGCTTTCACAGCTTTAAAGGATTATTTAACATTGTCAGCTGTTGCACATTTATCCTGATTTTTCTTCTTTCTTTCTATCATAAGTATCTACACAAGACAGCAGGACATGTGAGCCAGATAACGTGTAATTTGCTTGATGTATTAAGTGATAGCCTATAAATTTCCTACATCCTTTCATGTTTATCTATTTTAGTTTAAACAAAAATATCTATACCACCTGTGTGCTAGGTCCTTAGGAACAGGATAGGATAACAGAAGACAAGGATTCCAAAAATAAAAAGAAAGAAAACAGAAAATAAAAAAAAGAAAAAGAAAAGAAAGCATGGTATAAGGTTATGAAGATTGAATTTTTTTCTATTAGTACAACATCAGAGCACAGAAAGCTGACTTCCTATTAGGTTAGAAATAAAAAGACCTAGATTTAAATAAGTGTGACTTTGTGAAAACAACCTTCCAAGCCTCAGTGTCTTCAGATATAAAATGTGCAACTTGAGTTAGCCAGAATTTGAGCTTCCCATAGTGATCAAATCACTCTATCTTGTTTTTTCAACGGTAGACTGAATCTAGTCCGTTCTGTCATTGTACATTGAAGCAGGATGCAGGTCTTTTGTAGCAATTTCAGTATGTTTAAAATTGGCAGAGAGAATAATGTTTGAATTTCTACAACTCATGGAACACTTCTACGGATTACCTGAGTATGCAGTCAGCTTCTTATAATGGGAGAAAAATACTGTAAAAGCTTTTATTCCCTCCTAAGTTATCTGTGTCCTTAACTCCTAAGCATTATTTATCCTATGGGATCTATCATACTCTCCAGAGTCTTCTTGCCTTCTCCTAACACTAGTTTAAATGTTCCTTCTACAGATATTCATCTGTTTTGTATTTCCCCCTTCACTCAATAATAATGCTCCTTGCAGTTGTCTCTTCACTTCTCTGTGTACTTCTCACAGAGAACTCCTGTTTTATTCATGTTGGTGTCTCCAGAAATGAGTGCCCAGCAGACAACATCAATGGCATTCATCAGAACCCATGGTATAAGCCATGGGCTAAAAGTTTCATAAGAAAGAATCTTAAATCCTATCAGTTTGGAGAAAGCTAACATCCAGAGAGATTAAGATCACCTGAAAATAACACTGAAAATGGCATGTATGTCAAGAACAAAGTAGTAAAATAAATAATCTTTAAACATACATCTCTAAGAAGTTTTGATTCTATAATTATTAAAATAAGTCAGGAACATAAGGACGATCCTAAAAATGTTCTGCCTACTTCAATGATTGGATTTGTCCATCAAATTAAAAGTAGAAAATAAAAATCATCTTTGTAGAAAATTAAAGTTGGAGAAAATAAGAGGTTTTCTAGTGCACTGGTCCCTAAATATGAGCCTCTAGTGTGGCAATGTCACACTTATCTACAGAAATTTAAAAAATAGCCCTCTCTGGCACTAGCCTGAAGATTCCAATTCAGTACACCAAGCATGGAAGATGATTTAGAAACCTTTGTTATAAAAAAACTTTCACTGGTGATTTGCTTGGGAAACATTGTACTGGTCACATACGCACCCTACTTACAAATTTTTCAGGAGCAGGACTATGATTAGAATTTAGTTCCTGCCAGTTATTAAGCTGCAGACTTGATAATTACTCTAACAAAAATAAAGTTGTGACACTAATGATAACAAATTTTTCACATTGAAGGCACGAGGATGAAATAAATGACAACAACAAAAGACACACAACTGTGAATCTGTGATGACAAGAATCGATCAACAAGTGTTTACTAAGTTTCTGGTCTTTTCTGGTTCTAGATTCATTTTTTGGCATATTGGGGATTAAACTGAATAACTGATAGAGGTTATATGTCATTTACTTTTGTATAAAACCAATGTCTAATCATAAATTCATATGCATATTATAACATCAGAACCAGTAATAACTGAATTGATACATAATACATATGACTTTATTTTATATATATATATATAACTTTATTAATTGAAACTATATCTATGTAATAGGACACTGATAATGAACTATAAAAAGTAAAACATCACAATAAAGGAGTAATATTTATTATGCAAATTATTTGACCAGTATAAAAAATTGACACAAATTTCCCCAAACTATTTTGTTTGAGAACAGCTTTCAAAGGAATATTGATTCTGGTTTAGATATCAGAAGATATAGATATAATTTAACTTCTAAATAATTATTAAAATTTTTGTCATATTTTCCTAATACAGCAAGTGTTCTTTTCATTGAAATACTGAGATAATAATGTTTATTTGTATGTATATTAGTGCCACCTTACTGGATTTCATCATGAAAAAAGCAGCAAATTTAAATAGTTATCAATCATTAAACATTCTATTATATTTAGTAACATTTATTAAATTTAAGTAGCTGCAGAATTTTAATCTTACTTTATTGTATAAAATTAATTAAAGAAGTAAATAAATATGTAAGTCTTTAATTGAAAATGTTATGGCTCAAGTCTATTTTCAAACTGCCAAGTATAAAAACTGATAACCCTGCAAGTGTTCCTTCCCTAAGGTTGAAGAAATAGCAACAATTAAAGACCATTTATTCAGTCAAAACACAGAAGACACAACATGCAGGATGACATCAGTTTGGCTGCCGCCACCTCTCAAGGTCAGGATATCCATCACAACGACAACACTTCATAGCTAGAAACAAGGCAGGATGACTTTAATGAATAAGAAGCAAAGGCAGAGTCCTGTATTGAAGCCAAGAAGACATTGCACTATAGGAAAATTGCTGCAAGAGAGGCTCTGAAGTCACCTCAGCCCTACCATGGAGGCAGACATTGAAGAAGCAGCAACAGTGACCTCACATCAGAAGCAAACAGAGCAGTCCTCTCGTGGAGGGTGATTGGAAATAGGAACAAATGCCATTGATTTCGAAGACTGTATGTGTTTCACTCCCCACACTCTGAATCATTTAAACCTCAATTTAGATCTTACATTGCACAACTCCAGGGGATGCCAATTACTTGGGACACAATGTGATGATGTCCTGTTAAACTGTAAAGCTTAATAGCACAATTCTAAAGTTCCAAAACGTGAGCCTTAACCATAGCAGAATGTATTGAAGTGACCCCTAAGAAATGACTTCAAATGAGCAATTAGAGGAGAATATACATGGTGCACACAAAATTCACCGCCCCGTAATTCTGCATTATAAGTTAAGACACAGTGACAGGTAATGCTTAGGAAGCCCCAGAACCAGTGATTTTCCTAAATCAGACACATGAACCAAGCGACAGTTCCTGCAACTTTTCCAGCTGTACCGCAAGGATAGCTGTAACTGTACACTCAGCTGCTTTCATTGGAGGGTTGATGGAGCTCTCGGTGACTATTTCTGTCACTGTTTACTAGTAGAGAGAAACTTGTTTATTAATAAGAAGGGGTATGTCTTTTACCCATAAAAGGCAAGTAACACTGTAATGCTCCTTTCAAAAATTATTTTAATCAAGGTGTTCCTTTTTCTTCTTTTCTTTTTTCTTTTCTTTTTTCATTTTTGAGACAGAGTTTCACTATGTAGTTCAAGCTCGCCTTGAACTCATTTTTTCTGCCAAAAAGAAAAAACAGATCAGTAGTCAAACTAGAAAATAAAGTCATTTAGAAAGGAATCATTTAGTGTTTCTGTTTTAATATTTAGATCTTTGATCCATTTATATTTTAGTTTAGTGTATGGTGATAGACATGGGTCTAGTTTTAGTCTTCTGCATATGGACAGCCAATTTTTCCAGCACCATTTGTTAAAGAGACTGTCATTCTTCCAGCGAGCATGCTTGGCCCCTTTATCAAAGATGAGGTGTAGGTAAAAACCTCAAAGATATAGGGGTAGGAAGAGAATTCATGAACAAGAACCAAGTACACGGGAAGTACTTCCCAGAATCAATAACTGGGACCACATCTTATTAAAGAGTTTCTGCATGTCAAAAGAGGTTTCCAGCAGAGTGAAAAGAAAACCCACAAATTGGGAAAAAATCTTCATGGACAGCGCCTCAGACAAAGGACTTTTGTCTAGAACTTATAAAGAATTTAAAAAAATCAGACCCTCGAAATTC